>PVKC010044568.1:0-11581 GCA_004027635.1 Crocidura indochinensis | reverse complement strand
AGCCTACTAGTCTCAAGCTTAAAACTAATCTTCGGGACTGACTTTGACAAACATGGACTGGACAAAACCTATGGAGGGACCAATGAGGAAGTTCCTAGCCTAGGCCTAGGATTCATACAAAAACCAAGATCTCTAATTCCAGAGATCTGACTTTGACAACTGCGACTGAGCAGAACTTCTGGAACCATGCTGAAAGACTATATCCTAGGCTCTGTCCTAGGATCTGAGCAAAGAACAAGACCACTAATTTCAGAAGACTGATTACAACAACAGTGATGGAACAGAACTCCTAGAACCATAAAGAAAAACTCCTAGCTTTTTCTCTATGACCAAATAACAAGATCTCCAGCTACAGAGGCAGGATGTCATCATCCACATTCACCATAAAAAAGACCTGAGGGTGTGTAAATGATTGAGTATGAAGCCTGTAGTTGTTCCCTTGGCAGTATGTTTGAAAAGAAACCCTATACCTTTTAGGCCAAGGGAATTCCCATTCAAATTTCCCCAATATTTATCGTGCCTATGCAAAGAAGAAGGAAGAAGAAAGAAGAAGAAGAAGAAGAAGAAGAAGAAGAAGAAGAAGAAGAAGAAGAAGAAGAAGAAGAAGAAGAAAAGAAGAAAGAAGAAGGAGGAGGAGGAGGAAGGAGGAGGAGGAGGAGGAAGAAGAAGGAAGAAGAATAAAGAAGAAGAAGGAAGAAGAAAGAAGAAGAAAAGAAGGAAGAAGAAAGAAGAAAAGAAGATAGAAGAAGAAGAAAAGAAGAAGAAAAGAAGAAGAAGAAAGAAGGAGGAGGAAGAAGGAGTAGGAGGAGGAAGAAGAAGGAAGAAGAATAAAGAAGAAGGAAGAAGAAAGAAGAAAAGAAGGAAGAAGAAAGAAGAAAAGAAGATAGAAGAAGAAGAAGAAGAAGAAGAAGAAGAAGAAGAAGAAGAAGAAGAAGAAGAAGAAGAAGAAGAAGAAGAAGAAGAAGAAGAAGAAGAAGAAGCACAACCTTTTTCTTAGAAGATGCTGGTCTTGTTTTTGTTTCATTGTAGTTTTGGTTTTTGGTTTATTCTTTTAAATTCTTTTTTGTACTTTTGTTGTTACTGCCTTATTGGGGTTTTGTTATTGTTGTTGTTTTGTTATGTTGCCTTTTTCTTCTTTTTTCCCTTTCTTTTTCTAAGTGGATATTTATAATACCTAGACAGATTCCTCCTAGTTTTTCTCTTTTTTGTCTTTTTTGTTTGTTTTGTTTTGTTTTTCTTTTCTTTCTCCCATTTATTTTCTTATATCTTCAATAGAACCACATGACTGGAATCACCATGATAAGACTCATAATTTGAGGGGGGGGGATGGATGATATCAAGACCAGACAGTTGTATGTTCATTTGGTGGAAATAAAAAATGATCAGACTTGAATACCAAACCCAAAGTCAATGACAACAAAATCAATACAAGCTGTACAAGTGGGGAACAGTTGCACTAGCACTACAGGGGGAAAGGAGGGAGAGGTGGGTTGCATGCTGGGAACAGGAGTGAATGGAGGACAACACTGGTGGTGGGAATGCCCCTCATTCATTGTCACTATGTGCCTTAAATATTACTGTGAAAGATTTGTAATTCACTTTGAGCACAATAAAAATGAAAAACAAACAAAGAACAAAAACTTAGACTTCGGGTGACATAAATGATACCTACCCTTGTCTTTATGAAAAATACAAGTAGCTCCCAATACCTACAGCGAATAATTTTTGTTACAGTTTGGTTTTCCAAGAGGGAATATTTATAGAAAAGAAACCAGCAGGAGTGACTGTTAACAAATTCTTCTTATCCACTATTTCCCCACTGTGGGGTAATCTGATAAATGGGACATCTGGCCTTGCCTTTCATCTTGCCTTTCCCCATAGGTCACAAGGGTGGAAAGGTAGACCTTCTTCCCAATTTTTCCTTCTTTTTTCCTAAGAAATAATTATTCTATCTCTAAAGCACTAACACTTTATCCTCTAAAGTTGTAAGTCTACAGTGGCTGATTTTATAAATATAATCATGATTTTATAAAAAGAAAAAGTTTAAATGTACACGTTTAATAAGTCTATAATAGGATCTCCCAGAAACAAAATTAAGCCACATGAATGGGGACCAGGATTGCTGCTCAGCCAGAGTGCACTAGCCTTGTATGTAGGAAGAAATGGATTTCATTTCAAGTATCACAAACAAACAAAAAAGAGATGATGATGTTAGAAATCAGAACAGTGGGGATGCTGATTAAAAAGATGCACTAGAGTCACCATGACTGCCCCTAGTCAGCTCCATATACTTATTCTCTTCTTGAAAAAAGATATAAACCAGGCTGTGGGCATACTAGTCATGCAGCTGAAAGTTAAAAATATCAGAAGGAGAGGGTGTGTTAAGTACCTGCCCTACTAAAGACAGGCCTTGCTGCACTCATTGCCCACAATCACACTTTCACCAATGGCCCTCCTTCACCACTTCTTACGGCTCTTTACAGAGACGCCAATCTGGCAAAGATCCAGGTATGTCAATTTGGGATGATATCACCAGATCATTTTGCAGTGATTGTAGGCACCCTCCCTCTCTTAACACCCCCCCCCATACTTCCAGAAGCCCTGGCATCCCAAACCACAACCCAAAGAAACTGCAGCATTAACAATAGTGTTGAGAATTTCTAGACAACTTTAATTGAGGGGAACATCCGACAGTGCTCAGGGGTTATTTATGGATTTGCATGCAGAATTTACTCCTGGCAGTCTTGGGGACCATATGGGATGCCAGGGATCAAACTTTGGTCAACCACATGCAAGGCGAATTACCTACCAACTATGTTATTGTTCCAGCCCCACAACTTCAATTTTTAATTTTTTAAAAAAATTTTCCATAAGAATTCAACAATTTAAACACTAATGTTTAAATTGGGGATCCAAATATCCTGCTTTTGGATATCTATTCCAAAGACAGAAAAACACTTATGCAAAAGAATATATGAACAATACTATTCACTACAGCACACAGTACAATAGTTAAGAGTTGAAATCAACCTAGATGTTCAACAATAGAACATGAAGATGTGGTACACATATACAATGGAATACTACATAGTTGTAAGGAATGATGTAATAACGCAACTGGTGGCAACATGGCTGGAACTAAAAAATACTATATTGAATGTAGTGAGCCAGAAAAAGGATAAATACAGAATAATATCACTTATATGTTATGTGGTATTTAGAATAACTACATGAAGAAATGCAATGGTTTAAAATGTAGGTTGTCAAGAACACTCTAGGCACCAGAGAAGAAAATAAATTGAGGAGGAAAAACAAATATGAAAGGATGATAGATAGAAACCAACGGGTCTCAGGTGCATTGGTAGTGTTAAGAAAGATTAGAATTAAATATCCAAGTCAAAGTCAACAACCATGAAATCATGAGACCCAAAGTTTAACTACCAACGTTAAAATTGGGTCTGTTATGATGGCAGGTTGGGGTGAGGATGGTGGATATGAGATATACTCTAGGAACATTGGTGGAAAGAGGGTGACACTGGTGGTGAACCACCACTGGTGGTGGTGAACATTGATGGAGACAGGGTGGTGGTATTGCTACTAAAACATTATATGTTTAAAATCTATGAATAACTTTGTAAATCACAATGATTTAAATATTTTTTTCTGTTTTGGGGACACACCTGGCAGTGCTCAGGGGTTACTCCTAGCTCTGCACTCAGAAATTGCTCCTGGCAGGCTCAGGAGACCATATGGATGTAGGGATTCGAACCACTGTCCTTCCTGAATCAGCTGCGTGCAAGGCAAATGCCCTACTGCTATGCTATAATATCTGACCCAAAATACTTTTCTTTTAAAAATAAAAGAAAGAGAATTGGGTGGGCAGGAAATCTACCATATTTGTTTCTGATCTTTTTGTATTTTATCTAAATTTTAAATATACACAATAGGATATTGCTAACTGAAAATAAAATTTAGAAAAGGAAAAAATTAACTTTGCTAACTTTATGAACATTCTTATAATTTAATTTTGTAAAAATGTATGATTATTGTTTTGTTTTAGGAAAAATTAAAGTAAAAATTTTAAGAAATATGTGTGCACTTTTTATTATATTTTGCAAATTATCTTCACATTTTAACTGAAAATATTTGAGTCTAAATATCAGACTCAACAACTAAGGTTCCATCTCCTATTAGTCTATAATAAAAACAAATGCATAAAAATGCATTTACTTACAAATATATAGAGATTATTTGAGAATTATAGTCCTGTTTTATGTTTGGGGAAGAATAACTATTTACCCAATAATTATTATTTACTAAGTACTTAAATGTATCTGTGCAGGAATTTAGTCAGATAATGAAGAAAGAACAAAATTTCTATATTTTAAACTAATTTTTGTCTTTGAGTACCTATTCTCCACTTGTAGAAAAATGAAATCATTTCCTTTAGAAAACTTCCTCTGAGGTCTTAGAAAATACTAAGCCTGGATGATGAGTACCAGGTACAATACTTTTAAACCACAGTTTTAATTCCAAATAAGTGGTACGTTTTCAGTCCCCAAAGGCTTTTGTTTGTATACATTTTATCCTTAAAATATAAAGGGGCAGAAGGAATAATTCAAGGGGCCCAGCACAGCTTTTCCAGGCAGAAAAATCCTCTTCTATTTCTCACTATTTATCCTACTTCACTATAGCTTTTCTAAAGGTGGTAGGTTTTAATTATTTAGAAAAAAAGACACATTAGGGGCCCAGGAGATAGCATGGAGGTAAGGCGTTTGCCTTTCATGCAAAAGGTCATCGGTTTGAATCCCAGTGTCCCATATGGTCCCCCGTGCCTGCCAGGAGCAATTTCTGAGAATGGAGCCAGGAGTAACCCCTGAGCACTGGCCAGGTGTGACCCAAAAACCAAAAACCAAAAAAAAAAAGAAAGAAAGAAAAAAAGACACATGTATAGTGTTTGTATTTTCCACTCAACTCAGACATGAACTGTGAATAAGAGTAGTACTATATAGATTTCATTGAGGACATACAATAAATCCATAATAACCGAGGGAATGAACAGGGGCTGGCTGAAATCACACATGATCTCCACATTAATCTTAGTTGAAATGACTTATAAGAGATAGACATGAATTCATATTCAGACCTGCATTCTCAAAGGGATTGATTGTTTTATAAATGAAAGCAGCATTTTTTGTCTCTAATCTGCACTCAGAATTTTCACATTCCTCTCAAAACCAGTTCAGCTCTAATTCCATATTCATTGATTAGTTTAAAAATTATAATCACTCAGCGCTAGAGGGATAGCACATGGATAGGGTATTTATTTGCCTTGTATGCAAAGGGAAGACCTGGGTTCGATCCCCAGCATTCCAGATGGTCCCCAAGCCTACCAGGAGTTATTTCTGAGTGCAGAGGCCAGGAGTAACCCCTGAGTGCCACTGGGTGGCAAAAAAACAAAAATTAAAATAAAATAAAAAACACAGTGGGAACATGATTGGGTTTCAGTCATAAAACGTACACCCCCTTTATCATATCAGTTCACATTTCCCACTACCAATGTCCCCAGTTTTCCACACCCTGCCTGCCTTTGGGGCAGGCACCTCTCTCTCTCTCCCTCTCCCTCTCTCTCTCCCTCTCTCTCTCTCTCTCCCTCTCTCTCTCTCTCTTTCTCTCTCCTTTTTTGACACTATGGTTTTCACTAAAGTTAATAAAGGGTTACCAAGCACACCACTTTATCTTTCAGTACCCAGTTGTTATCCAAAGTGATAAATTCCAACTCTCATTGTCATAGTGGACCCTTCTCCACCCTAACTGCATTCCTGGCTTTTGTTGCAAGCTTTTTAACCATAGACTGGTTCTCCTGGCCATCATTTCTATTTTTTTCTGTAAATTATTACCATAATGTCTTTTATTTTTCTTATATCCCACAATAAGTGAGATTATACTATGTCTATCCCTCTCCCTCTGACTTATTTTATCAGCATAATACTCTCCATATCCACCCATATATATATATGCAAATTCCATTATTTCATTTTTCCCAATAGCTACATAGTATTCCATTGTAGAGATGTACCATAATATTTTTAGTCACTCATATGTTCTTAAGCATCTTGTTTCCATATTCTGGCTATTTGGAACAGTGCTGCAATGAACATAGGAAGAGAGGACTTCTCTGTACTATGTTCTTGTGTTCCTAGGATATATCCCTAGGAGTGGCACTGCTGGATCCATTTTTAGTTTTTTTTGAAGAATATCTATATTGTTTTCCAAAAAGGCTGGACTAATCAACATTCCCACGACTAGTGGGAACTAGTAGGAATATATTCCTTTCTCTCCACATCCACGCCAGCACCAGTTGTTCTTGTTCTTTGTGTGACTTGTGCCAGACTCTGTGGTGTGAGATGATATCCCATTGTTTTTGTTCACATTTCCCTGATGATGTGGAGCATTTTATAAATGAATGCAGCTTTGATAGTGACTACATTTTTCCTGGCAGCAACTTAGATTCAATGCTTAAGGCCAATCCAAAAAGTATGAAAACCCATATAATTCCACCACCCGGAAGCACCATAGTGGATAGCTGCTAACACAAAGCATTGGCCCACTCAATTCTCAGATATCTCTGCAAATGGAATCAGTGATAAACTCTGGCACATGGGCGAGCAAACTCAGTACTTTAATCTCTTTAGCCTGGAACCTGGACACAGAACTGCTGGACTCCTCAATCCCAGCAAGAGTGACTGATTGGTACATGGATTGTGCTGTCCCTTCCATGCTCTCCGGTGGAAGTGCTAATGACAGGGAAATGGACCGCAGCAGGAGGGAAAGGAGAAAAGAAAGTGGTAGGGCGAAAGGCAATAACTAGCTCACAGATGATCATAATTTTAAATAACTGGAACTGAGTCATTTTAAAAAGTGGTTCTCTTGAAGGATACATTTTCTGAGCTGGAAGTAAGGTGACAACAACCATCGGAGCTAAAAAGCTAAAGTCTTGAACATCTCTACAGCAATAGCTTCCACCTCAGTGGGTGACACTGAGTTTCTATTTCTTTCATCTCCTATGGCCACTGTGGACCTGCGCACTAGTGACCCTGAGGATCCCGCAGTCAAATAATTACTGGAAATTGCGTCTCTACGGCCGAAAGGAAGCGCTGTCATTTTGCACTGCTGCTTTGCTCTTGGAGAAACTGGCACAGAGCAGCAACCCGCAGTAGCCTGCAGCCTTCATCTTGGCAAAGAACAGCCGAAGCAAATATTTCGACCTGCTCCTTGGCGGCTCCACCCTCTCCTCCTTCCAGAAAGTAAATAGCTGCGTTCAGCCTAGGTAGTAGCTGTTCCAGAGCGAATAAAGGAAACCAACAACAACAACAACAACAATAATAATAATAATAATAATAATAATAGCAATAAGAAGGAAAGGAAAGGAAAGGAAAGGAAAGGAAAGGAAAGGAAAGGAAAGGAAAGGAAAGGAAAGGAAAGGAAAGGAAAGGAAAGGAAAGGAAAGGAAAAGAAAGGAAAGGAAAGGAAAGGAAAGGAAAGGAAAGGAAAGGAAAGAAGGAAAGGAGAGGAGGAAAAGAAAGGAAGGGGAAAAGGCACTGTGAAAGCAAAGAGTTTACTGTGCCCTCTCACACAAACCCACCAACTTTCTCTCTGTCTGAAAGGAAATGCCTGGTGGATCCCATATCACTCCCACACCTCATCTTTTCTTAGGTTCAAACCCTTCCCAAATAGAATTGAGGTGTTTTTTTTGTTTTGTTTTGTTTTGTTTTTACTTTTTCTGTTATGTTTAGAATGCTGGTTTGTTATTTTTCTTGGAGAGAGGATAAAGGCCTTTGGAAACAAGTTCGGAATAGTTTTAATCCAATTGAACAGGTGGCTCCTCTCTACTTGCTATCCAAGGTTTTCAGATTCTTTACTAAGCCCCATGTTGCTCAGTTCCTACTGATGTGAATCGAGGGGAATGGAGACTGAAAGCCAGTAAGATCTGTTACTTTCTGGTAATGCCCTGATGATTCTTAGAAAAGCCATATTGATACTGCAGTACTCTCAATTAATATGTATTGACCTTGAAACCCATTTTAAAAATCTATACCTAACAGCAATACTATTGATGCTTTTTATCTATTTTTAAAAATATGTGTGGCTGGGTTGGAATCTGACCTGTTATAGAAAAAGCACATGATTTGACATTCTTTCTTGGTCTTCACAAGGTCAGGCTCAAAGATATGGAGCAAAGACACTTGATTCTGAAATTCACTTACCCAGATACAGATTAATGTCCTCAGAGACCCCTGGTACCATTGTTTCCCTGAAAAGGGAAATAGAATGTAGGCATATATATCTTGTTTCATCTGTCTAGGTCAGATCAGTGAATGATTTGGAAAGTTTTGTTAATCACCAATTTTCAAACCACTAGACTAACTATTTTAGGGAAGGTATTTTTTTATCACGCTATAGAACAATTTTTGGTGTCAAAGGGTCAGCTTTCAAATATTATTTGTGCTATATAACACAATTGCCAACCTGTGGACCAAGAGTCTAAAACTCTTGGCAGAAGACGTTTTTAACATTGACTTAGAATTCTGTGTCAAATTCAAGATTTACTTTTTTTTTTCATAAACTTGAAACTAATAATGCCAAATCTCTCTTCACAGACTTGCTTATATTAAACAAAGAATGTTGTAAAAGTTCTTACAAAGCACTTGTTAAATCTCAGAACTCTAAGACCCTCTTTCCCTCAGTACTTCTCTAAATCCCCACTCAGAGAGGGATTTCTGGATGTTGGGGTTTGTCAGGGCATCCACCATCTTTAGCCTTTTCTGTGGCTGCCAGCATCAAAGCAAGATACTATGTCACAGACTACACACTGTAATTGCATCAATGAGACTTGATCCAAGTGCTCTGATAGGTGCTGCATTGTCAGAGGTCCTGGAAGTTATTTGCTGATCTCTTGCATTGCACTCATGTTTCTCCTGCTAACTAACTGATGAAGTTAAGTGGCCCAAGTGAAGTTAAGCTATGGGGACTACTGCCCAGGGCTGTATTTTCCACTGTGTTTTTTTTTTTTTTGACAGGGATCTCCATTTTCTCTTCCACAGGACAAGCTATATAAGATAGACACACAGGATAGGTTCCTGTAGGCTGAAACTCATGTTGTTTGCCTAGAGTCTAATGCAAATTCAAACACAGACTTCAAAGTACTATAAATATCTGTAGATGAGAGGAATGAAGTTGGTCTCTTCCAATGTATACATGTATCTGGTTATGAATGAACATGATATATGTTGAGATTATATATGACTCAATTTTATCTTGCCATGTTCAAAAAAGTTAGCAGGGCATGCTTAGGTTTGAAGAAAGTTATTTATGTTTAAACTTTGCTGGGTAAAAAGCAGTGGACTGGTAAAGTTTAGGATTTGTTATTTATCAGTTTGTTTCCTGTTTTTTTCCACACATATAAAGACTTTTATTTTGTACCCTTATATTTGCTACCTTTGCATCTAAAATCCTTATCTAATGTGTCTGTCCCCTGACAAACTATAGCTTAACACAGACTCACTGTTCTCTGAATGAATCACTTCTTCCAAAGACAGATTGATTTTACTTTTCTCCCATCTTCTAGAATTATTTTACCTTACTTCTGTGCTAAGAAAAATCTTATTAATCTCATGAGCACCTAACTGTGGAACTTTTTTTTGTTTTTTTGGTTTTTTGGGCCACACCCAGTGACGCTCAGGGGTTACTCCTGGCTATTCGCTCAGAAGTCGCTCCTGGCAGGCACGGGGGACCATATGGGGAACCGGGGGATGAACCGAAGTCCGTCCTAGGTTAGCGCAGGCACCTTACCTCCAGCGCCACTGCCCGGCCCCCTAACTGTGGAACTTTTTCCAACACTCTTGATCTGCCACTCTTGATCCCCTTACTGCAATTAGAATAGTAAATGTTTCCTTCTATGTTTATTCATCAGGCCAATATAGTGCTCATTATTTCTTAATTACTTATGCTTTTATTATTATGGCTAGATTATAAGTATACAGGCTGTCTTTTTATTTTTTTTTTTTACTATTTCTATGATTGCCATCAAACATTCACTAAAACTGTGTGCCATAACAAGGTCTTTGAAAAAAATTATAGGAGCTAGAGAGAGATGGTACAGAGATTCAGGTTCTCACTATATATGTTACCAATCCTGCTTTAATCTCTAACACTATATATGATCCTGCAAACACTGTTAGTGCAGAGCCAGAAGTAAACCCTGAGCACTGGTGGTATGGCTTCCCAAACAAAAATAATGATAATTATAATAATAAAAATCATGTCTGTTTTTGCTCATCCTCCTGTTCGTTATGTACACTTACATAGCACACACACAAACACACACCATGCTCATAATTTACAAACATTTGAAGATTTCTTTTAAATTCCTGTATGGTTTTACTCTACTATGCCCATTGTACATTCTCAGAATCTTATAACTCTAGTAGGCAAATTCCTCCTTACACTCTCAGATGTGTATTTTATATCTTCTTTATTGTAGATTGGATCTGTTTTTAATCTATGCTTTTAGAGTTAGAACAGCTGCATCTTTAATTCCCATTTCTGCTCTCTCAAATTTTTGTAGAAGAAATATACAAAGAGATGCACATATTAAGGAAATGCATTGGCATTATATAGAAAATAAATAAAAAGAATTTCAGAATTTGAGGCCAACTAATGTTCACTTGTTAAAGTAGAAAACTCCAGGCGATGTGAAGGTAAAACAATGAAATTGTGGGGAGGAACTACTGACTATTCAGAGAACTAGCTTTAAATTTTGGACATGTAATACAAATAACATCTTATTGGAGGACATATTCAATGGCCTAAATTTCTTCCATTTTAATGTGCAGCATGAGCATTCATGTATTAGATCTTAGTACAATGGTAGAAAATAGTATATCACCCTAATAAATTATATTTATTGTAGCTTTTTTGTTATGACATACAAGTCATTATCCTGTAAGTAAATTACCCACTGTTCCTAATCATGGTTGACAAATTATTTTGCCATTCAGTAACAGTGAACTTATCCCAGGGGTCTTAATATACCTGCAAGAATACATTTTCTTGTTCAAGGCTCATCTGATTGCATTCAACCCTAGCTGAAGGAGAAGAGAATTTATTAAATGGATCAAATAGGAAATCTGTATGCAAGAGCCAAAGTTGAAAATGGGCATCCTAGGGACAGTATGAAAGAACGATTAAGGTAGGAACAGAGTTCTCATCCCTCTATCTCATTCAATTTCTTTTATCTTATGGTTTCTACTTTGGATACCATATTGGAGTATCCTCACCCAACTAGCTGCCTCTGTGAGTTTAGACCTTAAACATGAGACTGCATAGCACTAACTGCAGCATCTATGACCAGGTCCAACAATATGCAGCTTTCCAAGTAAATATTCCAGGAAATGAGTTCACCTGTCATACCAGTTGGAGGAGTTGACAACTTAGTTTAAGTAGAGTCATTTGAGGCTGGAGAGATAGCATGGAGGTAAGGCGTTTGCCTTTCATGCAGAAGGTCATTAGTTCAAATCCC
>PVKC010044567.1:0-11569 GCA_004027635.1 Crocidura indochinensis | reverse complement strand
ACCTGTGGCTCCATTCTTCTTGTTCCCGTCCAAGGATTGTGTTTGCCTCTATCTGCTTTCAATAGTCTCATTGTCCTTTGCTAGCTTTTCTAGCACTAGAGTACAGTGTCTACTACATGTAGGTGTCTTGATGCTAAGCACCCAGAGTCCTATCTGTTTTCCTGGTTGGATCAGACTAATCCAAGAGGGCAGGTAGGACTCTGGCTTGGAGCCCATCTGGAATATCTATTACCTAGAGCACCTTTAAACCTTCAGTTAAATAATAGAGTAGAGTGGGTGGGAAGATAATATGAAAATGTCTGAGAAGTCTTGGTTATGGCAGGCACTGGCTGTCTAATGATGATCTTCTCCCTGCTCCTCCCCACTCTTCACACTGTCATTGTCTAGAGTATAAGGAAGTCCTGGATCACCACCAACAACAATGGGGAAAGAGGCAGAGTCAACGACTCCATCAATGCTCATACCTAATAACTCTGCTCAGTGTCTGCAGATTAAATTAGATTCTAGTGGCTCTCAGAAGAACAAGAACTCAAGGGAGCTATGAATGTCCAATTTCAATGTCATCTCCACCTTGTTTGACTCTTTGTTTCTTTTCATTTACTAACAAATAAATTCTGTCCTGAAATAAAAATTACAGGTAATAAAGCCCACCAGCTCTTATAGTTGTGTGGTGTGTCTGTGTCTGTGTTTCACAGGGACTTTCCCAAACAGTGCTCTCAAGGCCAGTGACACTTCAGTCAATTGGGCTGCAATTCAAGACCAGGGCTAAGGATGTGGTGCTCTCTGGACTCAGAGGTGCCAGAGATCACAAGAGCCTGAGTTGTTTAGAAGGTCAAAAAGTACCAGTGATGGGGCTGGAGTGGTGGTGTAAGCAGTAGGGCATTTACCTTGCACACCCTAACCTAGGATGGACCGTGGTTCAATCCCCCAGTGTCCCATATGATCCCCCAAGCCAGGAGCGATTTCTGAGCAAATAGCCAGGAGTAACCCCTGAGTATCACCAGGTATGGTCCCTCAGAAATAAATAAAATGTACTGGAGATGGACCCAGCTCAGACATATCAAAGAATGTCCCCTAATCTCTAACCTCTGAACTGTCTCCCTGGTCCACAATTTTTTTTAAAGTAATACAGTAGCACTATAAAATATAATGGAGAAATGAGTTTAAGGTAATGAGAATAAATTCAGTTTCACCTGTTTACTAATGTGTGATTTTACTGGGAGACAACAAGTTGGCGAAATGATTGCAAGTATTCATAATCAATGAGTAGGACCTGAAGAGGAAGGAACCTGAAGAGAAAGAAAAGAACCGTCTCTGTATACAGACGGAGGAAAGAAAGGGCTGCAATACATATGAAAGACGTAAAGTAGGATCCAGTATTTCAGTCCATAATAGCTGACCAGAGCTATAATTCATCTGTATTAAGAGAAAATGGTACTGACCTTAACTGAAGTAAGTATAACATGCTAATAATATAACCCAAAGACTGACCTAGTGGAGAAAATGAATCAGACATGTTTTCACTAATGAGTTTAAGTCATTAAGTCTTTTGTAAATGTGGCTTCAATTATTGTCTTTGTTATGACATGAGTTGAGGCATGACAGAGCTCTGTGAAAGACATGCTTCCTGCCCTGTGTCACGTATCTTTTTGAATTCTGTGGCTAGTATGTTAAAGAGACTTAAGGGGCTTATTTTCCTGTGATGAACAATAAGGGGAATATGCGAAGTTGCATGGCCATTTGAAAGTGAGGTTCATTATCAGATGAAAAAAATTTTATTTGTTCGTTATCTGATGGACAAACCAAAACAGGCAATTCCAAAATGTGCAAGTTGAATGCTGGATATTTTCAACTATCGCTCTTAAAAATTATAATTACATATTGGAAACATTATAAATATTAAGAAATACTTTTTCTTTGTGTGGGGTGGTGACATTCCCAGTAGTAGTCGGTGACTCTTATAATGTTGGGAATTGAACCAGGCCCTTGTACATGCATCTACACTGACACTTGAGCCACATACCCAGCCCCCAAAACAACATAAGCATCCTAGGATTATTGCATTTATTATAGATCTATATTTTAACATGATCCATATTTAAATATTCTAATTATGCTAAGGGAGCTCAAATCTGTTAGTTTCTGACACAAGACAATTATAAATTAGCCTATAATGTGCATGTGTGTGTGCGTGCATGCATACATGCATGTATGTGTGTGTGGTTTAGTAGAATATAAGCAACTGACAGTAAAATGAAGCAACTCTAAGAGCCTGTGCAAAGACCCTTGGTTTATTTCCAAGTAGTACAAAAGACAAGCTTCTTTCTGATTTTCACAGCAGATATATTCTTGGAAAAATCTGTGCCTACAGTGGAACAGAAGAAAAACCATATGCTACATGCAAAACAGAAGCATTTTCTGATAGTAAGTAATTATATAAAGATCTTTCTACTGTGTGAATGCTTGCTGGGAAGTTGCAATGTTATCTTGGACTTGGGATGTTTATGTGTTGTGTGTGACTGTCACCAAAGGTGGACAGAGCTTCTATAAACACTGTTGGGGGGCTTGATTGATAGCACTGTAGGTATTTGCCGTGTACATGGCCAACCCTGGTTTGATCCCTGGCATCTTATATGCTCCTCTAAGCCTGCCAGGGGTAATTTCTAGCACAGAGCCAGGACTAACCCCTGAGGCTTGCCAGATATGACCCCCAATCAAAAGCAAATAAACACTGTTGGGACCAAGAACTCTTGGTCCCCCAAAAAATGTGCCTTTGATTCCCCCATTGTTGAACCACTGTGTTAAACCATGAGTCAACCTGTTTGTTCCTCAGCTGCTACACACAAGAGACAAATTATCTCCATTTGCTTTGTGGCTCCTCAACCCTAGGAGTCAGTTGATGGCTGTTGCCCAGCGCCAGAATAATGTCTTTCCTGGGACACAATCCAGTCAGTGTGGCTTTGCACATCATTGCCAACCTCAGCAAGATCACTTACATGATTACGCTTGGAGCAAAGGATTCAGAGAATGCTGACAATAAGCTAAGGAGAGTGAGGATGTCAGAGAGTGGGTCACTATTAGGCATCCCACTGAGAAAATGATCTGAACTCTTCAACACAGAAGTAGCAACATTTGGGGCCAGAGAGATAGCACAGCAGAGATAGCACAGAGGTAGGACGTTTTTGCCTTTCATGAAACTGACCTGGGATGGACCCGGTTTGATTCCCACAATCCCATATGGTACCTCGAGCCTACCAGGGGCGATTTCTGAGAGCAGATCCAGGAATAACCCCTGAGTGCTGTTGGGTGTGGCCATAAGAAAACAAAACAAAACAAGAAGTAGCAACATTTATCCCCTTCCAGTGATTTAAGAATTAGCACCTTCTATTTTAGAGGCTCACTCAATGAGAAGTAACTCAAGAGCTAGTATAAAATTGACTTGTTTGCATTTTCTACTCCAGTGGAGTCTATGATGCTTGGTAAATGACATCATAGAACCTCAAGCAATATTGAATCAACAGTATATTAAAATTTGACAGAAGCTTTTAGAACCAGGGATGTGACCCAAGCATGCGTAGTATGTACAAAGTCCAGAGTTTGAGCATCATCACCTTAGTTTGAACATCATCGCCTCATGCCCTATCTCCACCAACACCACCAGATGAGATTCTTACAATGAAAAAATTTTATAAAATGTCCAAATAATATTTTCAAATCACATGCAACTTATTGACAATTTGTGAAGACTAACAAAATCACAAAATGATATAGGAGTTAACTATAAATTTGCTGTGATAGCATTACAGTCCATAAGATAAATCCTAGTACAAATTTTGTTTTTGACCACTTCATTCCCTTTACCTATTTCAGAATGTGTTATTCTTCTCTTCCCAAATAAAAGATATTTAGGGAAATCTGTAAAAAAAAGTGTAATGGTGTTGTTACCACACTGCTAATATAAAACAGCAGAAAGAAAGGGAAATTATAAAACTCACCATGATCTGTTGATCTCTTCTAAATGTTTTTTTTTTATATAGACAGACTATTTCCTTTGTGCCTGTGCTGCTTTGCTTTCATCATAAAGAATGCTGTTTGGTTAATAATGCAGTTATGTGCCCATGTGCAACTAAGTAAGCTTGTTTTCATGTACTAAGATGAGGTGTTGGAGAACACACAGCTGTTGTTTTTGTCTGATAGCCCAGTGCTCTTTTGCAATAACATCCACGCCTGAAAGAGCTGCTTACCCAGGATCCAAGGTAGCACTTTGTATAGCGGTAGACTCATGCAATTTCTCTGAGGCTTGCCTAGAAATGTAGTTTTCTTTCCCCTCGTGTGTAAAGGCTGGTTTGGCACTTGGAAATGCAGGTAGTCATGGCCTCCATTCTATTCCCTCATCCCATAAAGAAGTCTGGTAACAGAGAGAGGGAAAATGTAGGGAGAGGAAATAACCAGGATGATGGTTTATGTGTTTGAGCATCGCCCCCAAATCTCCACCAATTCCAGTCTTGCTTGACAGTACCCTGTACCCCATATATGTGGGGTAAGGAGATTAAATTGCTTCCTATACTCAATCACAAGAAAGCCACAGCAGGTGCTAGAGCTATAGTACAGCGGTAAGGGGTTTGCCATGCACCTGGCTGATCCAGGATGGACCTGGGTTCCATCCTGGCATCCCATATGGTCCCCTGAGCCAGGAGTGATTTCTGAGAACATAGCTAGGAGTAGCCCCTGACCATCACAGGGTGTGACCCAAAAAAGCAAAAAAAAAGTAAATAAATAAATATTAAAAAAAAGAAAAGAAAGTCACAGTAGTACCAACCATAGTAGACATCATGAATAAGCATAGCAGGTGATGCAAGCCCCATCATTCCATAACTTAATTCTGTTCTCACAATCACTTCAGAATTATTATTCTCCAGAAGTTTTATTGTTTTAATCACTATTTTCTAGTTTACAATGAAGGAAATAAGTGCAAAGAGTTTAGAAAGTTTGTCCAAGTTCACAAAACTTGTAAACTTGGAAGTAGGGTTCAAGCTGAGGAAGTGGACCCCTGCACCTCTGTCAGATCTTTGAGCTTCCATAGTGAGAAAGAGGCAGACACTGAACACTGCTCTTCCTTCTTGAAGCCCTCCTGCATTGCATGGGCTGCAATAAATTCCCTGCATCTCAGTTTTATTTACCCTTGTGGCCACTTCACTCAGCAGTTAATAGAAGAGGCATCACAGAGTTGTAATGTAGAATCTGAATTTAAATTTTAGCTTGGCTTCTTACTAGTAGTATGACCTCAATATTACTTTTTTAAAAAAGGGCTAAAGCTAGTACCTACTAATTGCAAGTTTTAATATGTTGATATACACAAAATACTTAGAGCAGCTTTTGTCCTGAGAAATATTACATCATTTATTTAGTGCCACCTATTTTCATCCTAATGTGTTCCAAATGTTTTGAAGTACATATTGCCCACCCACAGACAAAGTTTAAGTTCTGTAAACTTGGGTTCCTTGATCCCCTACATCCTTAGAAGAGGAAGGTACTATAAGTTGCACATGTTTCTGAATCCTATTAGTGATATTATGGTCTCCTCTCATGATATCATTTAAAGATGCATAAAGTATAAAGGTTCATTTGGAATACTTTTCCTACCTAAATTCACATGACCTATGCTAATGGAAACTTGCAATTAAATATTGTTGTCCTATATGGATTAGAATTGTAAACCTGAACATCAGGTTTTCTTTCTGGGAAAGTACCTCTTCCTGGCAGAACCTGAGGAAAACTGCCATTCTTCCCAGTAGCTTCTCAAACAGGAGGTGGCGGAGGGCAGAGGGCAGGGAAAGGTGGGAATTGGAGAGGAAATGTGAACTTTGAGAAAACAGCTATCACTTTCAAAATATCAACAGCAGAGTGAGGTGCGTCATGGCCAGCTGACATTTCCACTTATCAAAGAGATGCAAACAGATGATTGGACAAAGGCTTTGGTCTTTATTGAATCAGTGTTCATTGCCTGTGGGACTTTGCCTAGTCCTGAAATGACAAAGATAGCCAGACTCAAACTACCAGAGCCATTGAGATGAAGGACTTCATCATTTTGATGATAAAAATATCTGATGCCAAAAGACAAATGGGCACAAGAACTGGGCTGAAGTTTTCCAAATCTTCATTCAACAGCTATATTTTAACTGTACAGATTTGGGTCACTTCTATTCAATGAAAGAATAATAATATTCTCGAGAAATGGAATTAACCCCCACAAACCATACCTGACCTTTAAGGGATTTACTTTACTTTATTTTATTTATTTATTTTAATTTTATTTATTTTAGGTATATACTTACTGGTAGCTTCTGTTCATGTTTATAATTTAAATAGTATTCTCTGAATATAAGTATATTTGAGTATAAAAGGCTTAAAATGTGGAAAAGTATATTAGCAAAGCCTTCTGCCGTGTGCTCATAGAAGACATAACTAATCAATGGCAGTTCACTTTTTTCTATGATTTTTTGAACTCAGATGTGACTTCTCTATCCCCCAGAACTTTTTTTATGTCCAAACATTCTTTACTAATTGATCACACTGCATTTGTGATAAAGAATGGAGCCCTCTGTCCTGATTTATAAATGTATTCTTCAGTCTGCTTCACACTCTCCATTCCTATCAACTGTCCTATTATATTCCTGACTTCCAGCTCTACATATGCCTTTCCGGAAGCAGCATTTCACAATTTGTCTACTCAAGAACATCATTGCTGAGAAGTAGTAACAGGAGCTGTTACTGAAAAAGCCCCTTTCCTCTATTGAGCTCTGATTACCACAAGTGACATGTTCATTAAATGTGTGATAAGCTAGCTGTTCTATTTCCAGCTCAGCCACCTGGTGTCATTAAGTTTATTGATGTTGCTTTTGCTAGTAATTATCTCTCCTTTTTCCCCCTTTTCTTCTGGTAACGCCCAGTTCCTAGAAATTTCATAAGTATTTTCACATATGCAAAGGTGAATGAAGTGGTAAACATCACCAGCTGTTCTGTGTTTTCTCCCTATGAGGATATTCTCTTTCTTTTAATGTCTTTATCATATCTCAGGGCAGAAAAAAACTGACCATCAACTAGCCTGTCACAGACACATTTCCTGGAACGTGTCTTTTTAAAAAAAAACCCACAAAAATGTACTAATGCCAATTATTTGATAGTAGTATGAGCGTATAACTAGTCTCAGAAGTTATATACAGCCAAAACTAGTTACAGTGTTGACAAGCATTATCAAAGCACCCTTTAAGATGAGTTTCAGGGGATCTGCAATGACTTTTCTCTGCTTCAGATACTCTGCCCCCCTGTCTTCACTGGATTCATTGTACCTGCATCACCGTCACCTTCACCTAGGATAGTCATATAAGCCCTTATCATTTCTCTTGCTAATGTTATCCTCTATTACTGACTATAACTTGTTCATTTCTTTCTGAGATAAAATAGAGGTAAAAACTCAGGGTCACATACATTTAAGATGTACTTTACAACTGAATTATGTCTCTGGCTCCTGATATAGCTATAAATAAATGTAAAATATGTATTTTGTGGGGATACACATAGTATTGCTCAGGGCTTACTCCTGGCTCTGTGTTCAGGGATCACTCCTGATGATCTTGAGGGTGCCAGCGATCAAACCTGTGTCTGCTGTATACATGGCATGTGCTCTATATTTAAACTCTTTTTTGCCCCATGGTTTACAAACTATTATTAGTTGTATTTCATACATGAGCTATTCCAGCACCACATGCTCCACCCACTATCTTTCACCATTGTCTCAGGGCCCCTCAACTACCCTTCCCCCTCCCATGGCAAGCTTCTTACTGACTACAAGTTCTCTGTTTTTATTTATCTTTATCTCTTTTACTGTCTTGAGTTCAAACTAGAATAAAGGCCACATGTGATTTGTGGCCTCATTCAACTTTGAAAGAGAATTTGTAGGGCCAGAGACATGCTCAAAGGGCTGAGTTCAGGCTTTGCATGTGAGAGGCCCATGTTCAGTTACAAGTACTATATGATCCCCAGAGCACCACCAGTATCAAAGCCTGGAGCACAAAACAAGGAGACACCCCTGAGCATCACTAGGAATACTGAATACCTCCATGAGAAAAAACAAATAAAAATAATTATTGAAAGTTCTATACATTCTTTCACCTAATCATTTAAAAAATTCAGAACTAGGACCATAGAGAAGTATAGCAGATAGGGTGCTTGCCTTGCATATAGCCAACCAACCTGGATTTGTGAGCCAGTACTTCACATATTACAGGTTGTTATCCAATGATAGGTATGGTTCTAGAAGTATATAAGAGAGAAAAAAGAAAGAAAGGAAGAAAGAAAGAAAGAAAAAAGAAAGGAGAGAAAGAAAAAGAGAAATAAAGAAATATAGAGGGAGTGAAGGAAAAAATGAAGGAAGGAAGGAAGGGAGAGAGAAGGAAGAAAGGAAAGAATGAAGAAAGAATGAGGAAGGAAGGAGTACTTATGCTGCTGGGAAACATCCAGTGCCAAGGGATCAAATCCAAGACTCTGCACACAGAGCATGTGCTCCACTCTTTGGAGCTATCTCTTTAGTCCTTTCTTTGCTTTTAGATAACTTTATAGATGGGGTTGCAGCAATAGTATAGCATGTAAAGCACTTGTCTTGCAAACAGTCAACGTGGTTCAATCCTCTGCACTCCATATTATCCCCTGAACTATCCAAGATTGATCCCTGAGCACTGCCAATGGTTTCATAAGAAACCACCATCAATAGTATTGTATATCAAGGAACCTCAATAAATAAATTTTTACATAAATAAAATAAAAAGTAAAATATCACTGAGGTGATGACTTCCTGAAAAAAACATAAAATAAAATTTAAAAATAAAATGTTTTAAAGAAGGATCTTACATTCTATAAGTGGGATAATTGAATTATACATTATAGTGAAGGGTAATTATTGCATCCAAGTCACCAACTATAATAGTAAATTATCCCCTTACAGAATTTAAATGAAGAAAAAATTCTCCAATCTCTTGGAATAGAATAAGAAATTTTTGCACTCCTCTCTCTCCCTCTCCCTCCCTCTCCCTCCCTTTCCTCTCTTCCTCTTCTCTCTCTTCTTTCCTCTCTCTCCCCCTCTTCCTCTCTCTCTCCCTCTCACTCCTTTCTTCTTTCTCCCTCTCTCTTCCTCTCCCTCTCCCCCTCTCCCTCCCACTCCCTCTCCCTCTCCTTCACTAAAAAAGAAAGAGAAAAAGAAGAAATTTTTGAATAGCTGTGAATACCTCCATACATATGTATATATGCATATATATAAAGGCATTAAAATATAGTTATAACACCTAGCACTTAGGCTCAGGGATCTGGCTCAATAGTAAAGATCCTTCCTTGCATCTATGACGTCCTAGATTTAGTCACTGGTACTGCTGAAAATAATAATATTCATTTGGTGCAAGGGATATAACTCAAAAGATTGGTCTGCATGGGTTGTATGCTGAAGAGCATATTCAAGAGCCAGTACTGAATGGTCCCTTTGCTGAGATTGATCCCCAAGCTCCAAACAAGGTGTGGCAGAAAAACACAAAACAAAAGACCCATTTCTTTTTTTTCCCCATTTCTTAATTAAAGTACTGTTTTAATATTTTAAATCTTAACTTGTTTTAAACTTAAAAAAAAAAGATGGCACTTGTGGAAGGTGTGGTGTCAAAACTTCAAAAGCCTGAAACAATGTCATAAAAAGTCTTGTAAATCAAGTGCTTCAAAGAAAACGTGTCTTCTATATTTTCTATTTATTTAAAAATTTATAAAGCTGTATTATTTTTAGCTTTTCTTTTTACTCTGCTGATGATTTCAAATACATTTTGCCACTTGAGAGGTTAAATCTGTTAAAATTTTAGCAAGTATAGGCTTGTAGCTACAGGAAATAAATTATCTAGCATAGGTCTACAGCAATTCTACAACAATCTTGTATACATTTGAAGTTTAGCTAACTCTTTGATCTAGTCCTTGATTGGGTCTAGACCAGGGTTTTAATTTAACTTCTATAAAGCTATTTCCTAAACTAGCAATTTTGAAATATGAGCAATTCTGTAGGAAATTCTACTCATTAAAAATGTCAGGTGATGTGGAACAGAAAGAGAAATGCCAGCATGGGTGTGAGAAGATTATGTGGGCTGTGATTATACCTTTGTTTTGAGGCCCAGTTAAAGAAGCTACCAGTTAGAGAAGGATATATTGACAGATTCTTCTCTAAAGTTCCCAAGAACAGCCATTGCTATACTAAGCGAAAATGTTCTTTCTCTGTCAAGGGAAATGTAAGATTCATACAAAGAGGATTTTATATAGAGTTTTCAAAAGAATGCTGAGATTTTGACAAAGAAAGCTCATGAAAGAGGAGAGACACCTGTGTCCAGCAAATGTTGGGAAGGATTCAGGTGTCAACAACTCAGCAATCTCTGACCTAAATAAGGTTTAGGCAAAGCAGAGTATCTGCCATAAATGAACAAGGTAGGCAATGTTCATATAGGGTTTTTACACAGGATCAGAGGACAAATTTCACCAAAAGCTTTATCACAAATCAGATCATGATTCAGGGAGTTTTCAGCATTGTCTTCAAAGGCTGCCTAGTATTAGATACTGCTCAGGTGCATGGTCATTTCTTCTTGGTACACTAAACAAAACAAAACAAAATCTAGAACAACAAAACACATATACATGAAGTAAATTATGTAGAAAAAGACATTAGTAGGAAAAGACAACAGGAAATAAGTTTCCTAATTAGAAAAAACATTTTTTTTAGTTTTTTGGCCACAACTGGTGATGCTCAGGGGTTACTCCTGGCTCCGTGCTCAGAAATCCTCCTGAGTTGGGGACCTTATGGGACTCTGGGGGATCGAACTGCTGTCCATCCTAGGCTAGCGCATGTAAGGCAGACGTCTTATGCCCTGCACCACTGCTCTGGCCCCAAATACATACTTTCAGATAAAAAATTTTAATGACTTTATATTTAGATCTGAGTCTTAGAGCTGGGAGATAGATACCTCAAAAGGCTGGAGCAGAGACTGTACATGCACAGGGCCCGAGATTCAATCTCTGGAATCAAGTTGCTTCCCTAACACTTCAAGCATATTCCAGATGAACCCAGGTCCTGCTGGGAAGCTCCCAAAACTCCAAGAAAGAAAAGAACCTACGTATATATATCAAAGAAATTGACTAGTGGTCTTAGAGACTGGTGCTGGTTGCTGACAACCATAGACAGAAATTCAGTAAAAACCAGCTATCATGTGGAATCTTGTTGAGATGGACTTGTTGGCAACAGAGTCTGAAAGACATGGAATTTGAGTACAGGATTTGAACCAGTAGTTCCCTGGAATGTTACTAAACCTGTCTCCAAAGCCGTCTTGCTAGAATGTTTATAAGTAGAAAGGCTCACAAGGACCTCACAAAACCTGAAATCAACGAGTAAAATAAAGACAATTCTAGGTTCTATTATTATTCCTCCTCCTCCTCTTCCTCTTCCTCTTCTTTTCTTCCTTCCTTTCTCCCTTCCTCCCTCCCTCCCTCCCCCTCCCTC
>PVKC010044566.1:0-11570 GCA_004027635.1 Crocidura indochinensis | reverse complement strand
ATGACCATGGTTCAGAATGAAGAAAGGGTGTAAATCACCAGAAAATTGGTTAACAGATGAGTGAACTAGAAAGAAACTATCAACCATGGAATGAATGCTTTAAAATCATAAAAAGAAAAAAGATATTACATATTAAATGATATTATATGATCGTGAAGTAGAACAGATTTAGCTCTGGGAAAGAAGGGGCCAATGAGTGTATGAGTAAAAGGTCGTTAAGACAGTCAAATTCATCCAGATAGAAAGCAGTCATGGAAAGTGGGTTATGTGTATCACCACCGGAGAAGACGTTCAGCTTTTATACATCCTGGGGACCCTCAAGAAATGTGGACACATCCCACCATCTTAGGAGGCAGGATTCTGTGCACAAAGACACATTCAGAAGAACACTTAAGTAAATGATGGACTAGAGATCACAGTGGCCATTCCAGGGTGAGACAAAAGATCAATGAAAGTGATCCAGAAACTTATGTGGGAAACTGCAAGTGTTTGAAAAACAAGAATCACATGACACCAGTGAATTTCAGGCAAGAGCCACACACATGAATAGGTAACTTATACAGACACACAGACACGTACATAAAAATACAACTGGCGGGGCCAGGCGGTGGCGCTGGAGGTAAGGTGCCCGCCTTACCGCGCTAACTTTGGACGGACCACGGTTCGATCCCTCGTGCCCCATATGGTCCCCCAGGCCAGGGGCGACTTCTGTGCACATAGCCAGGAGTAACCCCTGAGCATCACTGGGTGTGGCCCAAAAACCAAAAAAAAAAAAAAAAATACAACTGGCACTAAGCACACTGACAGCTAATGTTAAGGAGATGAGAGAATGAGAATTCATCTTTTGCTTGAAAGCTATACTACTTAACATTGTAGTCTAATTTGGTAAATGAAAATTATAAAATCTAAACCCAATAGTACAGTATAGCCAATACTGTATCTGCTCCAATAGTAAACAATTCAAATCTGAAACCAAAACTACAAGGTAAAAAAACAAAATCTAGAAAATATGGCACACTTCATACTAAAAGGGCTTAAGTTTTAATTAACTATGTCAAATTGAAAACACAAATATGCTGAGAGCAGGAATGGTGCAAAGTATCAATGGTGCTCAGGGTGGCAATGCTCAGTAGACCATATGGGTGTTAAGGGCGGTACCATGGTTGGCTGCAAACAAGACAAGTGAACAGAACTTCAGTTTTCAAAATACAGAGCAAAGACAGTACAAATGGAAACAAAAAAATGCATAGCCTTAGTGAAGTAAAAGAAAAGCACATAAATACCAAACACAACTTATACAGTACTTTTGAGAGGGGGCATACATAGCAAAGTTCAGGGGTTACTCTTGGCACTTAGTGCAGTCAGGAATTACTCTTGGCAGTGCTGGGGAACATACAGAATGCCAGGGATAAAGCCCAGGTAGACCATGTAAAAAAGGTAAACACCCTATCTGAAAACTATCTCTCTTACCATTCTTAAATGATTCTTAATGACATAATTGTGACAATAAGTTACTAAAGTAGCTCTCTCTCCTTTTTTTTTTTTTTTGGCCACATCTGATGACAGGCGTTAATCTCTGGCTATGCGCTCAGAAACGATCGTGGCTTAGGAGACCATATGGGATTCTGGTGGATCAAATGCAGTCATCCAAGGTTAGTGCATGCAAGACAAAAACCAAACTACTATGGCATCGCTCTGGTCCTTAAACCAGGATCTCTTAAAGCTGGAGTTATTGCAGTAATAGAAAGCTTGGAATCTAGAAAATTACAAGTTCTATTTATCAATTTTATCAACATATAATGATGACCCAACATAACTTTTTAGTCTTAAAAATATCAATGATTGCTCAAAATTAAAAATACACATAATTATAAAACCTGAAATTTGAAATTCTATTGTATAGAAAATTTAACCTAAATATTTTTTACATCAAGAATTTCTCCTCTAAATTCTGTCTTTTTTTTGACAGTACACTATAATAATATGTATCGCACAGTTATTTTTTTGGAGGAGGAGACAACCCCAAAGATAATCAGAGTTACTCCTGACTCTATGCTTAGGGACCACTCCTGGCAGTGCTTCAGGGACCCAGATAGGGTGTCAGGCTAGAACTTGGGTATGCCATGAGTAAAGGCAATTATCCTATCTAATGTATTGCTGCTCCAGCTCAGACTTTTAAAAAAGGGAACAATACTGACCAAAGATAAACCAAAAACATAAACAACATCATAGAAATAAAAGTAAATAAATATAGAGCATAATTATACAACTCAACTATATAAATATGATTATGGGTTAGTGAACAGTGATCTCTTGAAGCTGGAGGTGCTGTATGAACAGGAAGCTTGGGACCTAGAAAAATAGAGATAACATTTTTCAGCCTTATCAATAAACAATGATGAACACATTTAGTTTTGTAGTTTTAAGAATATAACTACTAATGGCTTAATTAAAGAAGCTGAAAATCTATACAAAGAAAAGTTCAGGACAATCAAAGAACACAGTAAAATCAGCTCTCAAGTGCTAATCTCAGGTAAGAGTGCCTCCAACCACAAGGACTGGGGCTAATTCCTGCCTGACTTTAGCTACAGGAGACTGTTTTTTGTTTGTTTGTTTTGTAGTTTTTGGGTCACACCCCGCAGTGCTCAGGGGTTACTCCTGGCTCCATGCTCAGAAATTGCTCCTGGCAAGCACGGGGGACCATTTGGGGCACCGGGATTGAAACCAATGACCTTTTTGCATGAAAGGCAAATGTCTTACCTCCAGGTATCTCCCGGGGCCCCAGGAGACTGTTTTAGAAGCGACACCTGAGGCTACTTCCTGATCCTCAGTGACAGTCAATGAAGAACATAGCCAAAAATAATAAAATAAAATAAAATAAAGATTGCAGCCACTCTACTTCAGTCCACAGATGCACAGTTCTTATAGAACACTAACTCCATTTCAACACGGAGGAAGAATCACAATTCAGGTGTGATAATGGGGAAACAATGCACAAAAACAGCATGCATAGAGAATGAATATGGCAGCTCTGATCACCCAAAATATACCAACCACCTAATTAAGGCTTCAGATAAGGAGTGTAGAATAGAAATATGGAGGATGTTCTTAGAACTCAAAGAAAGCATAGATTGATCAAAACAGGTCAAAAACATAGAAATCAGAAAACTGCAAACTGGAATAACGGGAATAAAAAATGCATTAGAGGAAATGAAAAGCTCCATGGAAAGCTTCTCCATAGCAGCTGAAGAGAGAATTAGTGAGCTGGAAGATGAGATGCATATCTCCACTCATCAGAAGAGATCAGAAAAAAACCTCAAAGCAAATGATCATACAGTGGAAAAAATACTTAAAGATTTTGAACAGATGAAAATAAAAATGTTCGATAAATTCAACAGAAACAACATAAGAATTATTGGAGTCCCAGAAACCCAGGAAGAAAATCCCCAGAAAGAATCAACAGTCAAGAATATCATTACAGAGAAAATCCTAGAGATACAGATGGCATGCAATACCAGCTCAAAGAGACCCAAAGAAAAGTACCCCAATACACGTCCCAGTCACAATGGTGAATCCCATAGATAGGATAGAATACTGAAAGCAGCAAGATCAAAAAGGAAAGTTACATTCAAAGGAACATCCTTAAATTTACAGCAGACCTGTCCCAAAAAACCCTCAAGGCCAGAAGGCAGTGGTGGGATTTAATAACAAAACTCAATGAAATGAATGCCTCACCTGAAATACTACACCCAGTCAGACTCACTTTCAGGTTGGAAGGAAGTATATACATGGCTTCACAAAAAAACAACAGCTCAGAAATTTTACAGCCTCAATATCTGCCCTAAAAGAAAAGGTGAAAGGTGTAATTTAAAGAAAGACCAACAGATACACCAAACTTCTACACTAAGATGACACTAAATCCTATAACAATTATCTCTCTCAATGTCAATGGACTAAATACACCTGTTAAGAGACACAGAGTGGAAAATGTATCAGAAAGCTGAATCTCTCTCTCAATGTCAATGGACTAAATACACCTGTTAAGAGACAGAGTGGAAAATGGATCAGAAAGCTGAATCTCTCTCTCTCAATGTCAATGAACTAAATACACCTGTTAAGAGACAGAGTGGAAAATGGATCAGAAAGCTGAATCCTACTTTTTGCTGCCTACAACGAACATCTGAATAAGACCACATCAATAGATGCAGAGAAAGCATTTGATATGCTCCAACACCTATTCTTGATAAAAAAAAACCTCATCATGATGGGAATAGAAGGATCTTTTCTCACTATAGTAGAGGCAATCTACCACAAGCCAATGGCAAATATTATTCTCAATGGAGATAAACTAAAAGCCTTTCCTCTAGAATCCAGTAAAAGTTAAGGCTGCCCCCTCTCACCACTACTATTCAACATGGTGCTGGTACTATTCAACATAGGCATCACTTTTTCCAACTTTAAATTGTATTACATAGAAATAATCATTAAAATAGCATGGTATTGGAATAAAGACAGACACTCAGATCAGTGGAATAGACTGGAGTATTTAGAGATTGCTAAATACAATCTCTAAATTTCCTATACAATCAATTAATCTTTGAGAAAGGGGCAAGAAATGAAACAAGGAAAGCCTCTTTAACAAATGGTGTTGCAAAATTGGTCAGTCACTTGCAAAAAAATACACCTCAGACCTCTAGCTAACACCATGCACCATGGTCAAATGCAAATGCATTAAAGATTTTGATGTCAGACCGGAAACCATAAGGAATCTAGAATAACACAGGTAAAAGACTCCAGGACATTGAAACTAAAGGCATGTGTAAGGAAGAAACAGCACTCTCCAAATAAGTCAAAGCAGAGATACACAAATGGGACTATATTAAGCTGAGAAGCTACTGCACCTCAAAGGAAATAATGCCTAGGATACAAAAGCCACTCACAGAATGGGAGAAGCTATTCACCCAATACCTATCAGATAAAGGGCTAATAGTATAAAATATACACAGTACTGACAAGTACCTTTTTCTTAACAAGAAAAAAAAATATATATATATAACTCCATCAAAATGATGTTTTCCATAAGGGCTAGTCTAGATGGCATTCCCAACAGCAATGAATGAGAGTTCTTTTTCTCCCCACATTCCCACCAACACTGATTGTTCCTGTTCATTGTGATGTGTGACAGTCTCTGTGGTGTGAGATGGTACCTCAAAGATTTTGAACAGATGAAAATAGAAATATTTGATAAATTTAACAGAACCAACATAGAATCATTGGAGTCCCAGAAACCCAGGGAAGAAAATCCCCAGAAAGAATCAACAGTCAAGAACATCATTACAGAGAAACTCCCAGAGATAAATGACAGCAACCAAATTCTGCATGCCAGAAGAGTCCAGCTAAAAGAGACCCAAAGGAAAGCATCCCAATACACATCCCAGTCACAATGACGAATCATACATATAGGGATAAAATAATGAAAGCAGAAAGATTATAACGGGAAGTTACAGTCGAAGAAGCATCCTTGAGATTTACAGCAGACCTGTCCCAAGAAACCCTCAAGGCCAGAAGGCAGTGGTGGGATATAGTGACAGAACTCAATGAAATGAATGCTTCCAGTCAGACTCGCTTTCAGGTTTGAAGGAAGTATATACATGGCTTCACAGAAAAACAACAGCTCAGAAACTTAAAGACTCAAAACCAGCCCTAAAGGAAAAGATGAAAGGTCTACTTTATAGAAAGACCAACAGATACACCAAACTTCTATGACAATTATCTCTCTCAACGTCAATGGACTGAATACACCTGTTAAGAGACAGAGTGGAAAATGGATCATAAAGCTGAATCCAACGTTTTGCTGCCTACAACAAACACATCTGAATAATCAAAACAAACATAGACTCAAAATCAAAGACTGGAGGAAAATCATCCAAGCAAACAGCAACCTTAAAAAGCTGGAGTGGCCATATTACTATCAGATGAAACAAACTTTAGACTCAGAAAAGTTATAAGGGACAAAGATGGTTATTTTGTACTAATCAAAGGATATGTATAACAAAAAGAAGTTATACACCTAAACATATACACACCCAATGATGGACCTACCTGAAAAAACCTGACAACCTGAAAAAAAATATCAGTACCAGCACAATAATAGTGGGAGATTTCAACACTGCCCTGACACACCTTGATAAGTCAACCAGTTGAAACCCAAAAAGAATATATTATTTCTGGAAAAAGAAATGAATAAAGTGGACTAATATATATATAGGGCACTCCATCCCCAGGAATCTTGATACACATTCTTCTCCATTGCACATGGGTCATTCTCCAGGATAGACCACATACTGGTCCATGAAACATATCTCCATAAAGTCAAGAAGACAGAAATAGTACAAACTAACTTCACTGACCATAAGGCATTGAAATTAGATGTGAACTACAAAGAAACACAGAGGAAAGACTTTAACACTTGGAAACTAAACAGTTCACTAGTGAACAACTTGTGGGTCAGGGAGGAAATCAAAAAAGAAATCAAATCTTGGAAACAAATGACAATGAAGACACAAATTGTCAGAATTTATGGGACACAACAATATCAGTACTAAAACAAATGTATAGCCTTGCAAGCATACATCAGAAAGGAAGAAGGGGCCTATATGAAAAAGCTTACTGACACAGCTTTTAGAACTAAAACATGTCCAACAAAGGAACCAAAAATAGGTAGGCAGAAGGAAATAACAAATCTTAAAGCAGATTACAATGAGATGGAAATATGAAACGTGATTCCAAAGAAGAACGAAAGCAAAACTTGGTTCTTTGAAAAAATAAACAAGATTTATAAACCACTAGCAAAACTCACGAAGAAGTAAAAGAAAAGCACATAAATACCAAACACAACTTATACAGTTCTTTTGAGGAGGGACCCATACATAGCAAAGTTCAGGGGTTACTCTTGGCACTTAGTGCACCTAGGAATTACTCTTGTCAGTGCTTGGGGAGCCATACAGAATGCCAGGGATAAAGCCTAGGTAGACCATGTAAAATGGTAAGCACCCTAACTGAAAACTACCTCTCTGGCCATTCTTGAATGATTCTTAATGACATAAGTATGACAATAAGTTACTAAATGAGCTCCCTCTCTCTCCTTTTTTTTTTTTTGGCCTCATCTGATGACACTCAGGGGTTACTCTCTGGCTATAGGTTCAGAAATAGCTCTTAGCTTGGTGGATCATATGGGATGCTGGGGGATCGAACTGTGGTCTTCCTAGGTTAGCGCATGCAAGGCAAACGCCCTACCACTGTAGCACTGTTCCAGTCCCTAAACCAGGATATCTTAAAGTTGGACTTTGGGTAGTAATGAAAAGCTTGGAATCTAGGAAAGTGTAAATTCTATTTAACAACTTTCTCAACATAGAGTGATGAGCCCAACTTAACTTTTCAGCTTAAAATTGTCAATGATTGCTCAAAATGAAAAATACACATAACCATAATGCCTGAACTTTGAAATTCTATAGTATAGGAAATTTAACCCAAATATTTATTTACATCAATAGCTTAAAAATGAACACAGAGGAATCTTCATTAGAACTTTATTTTCCTAATATAATCCAAAGTGTTAAATAAAGACAAGTTAAAAAAAAAAACAAATGTCCTGTCTGGGTAAACACACTGTTTTCTTAACACTCTCATATCAGATTGCATAATTTGTACGTTCTCCTTTTCTGATTGGGATACACTGGGCATCTTCAAGAGCTATTCCTGCTCTGTGATCAGAACTGAAGCCTGATAGAGTTTAAGGACAAAATGTGGTATAAAGCAAGTGCCTTCGTCCCTTTTACTATCTCTCTGGCCCGTCCTTTCCATTTTTGCTTGGTAATTCTTTGACATTGTTTATTATACTTGCATACTGCTTTCTGCTTATATACAAGTGTGCTATCAATCACTCTGGTGCAGTCCTACACAATTAGTCACAAAAATAATAGACAGTTTTATGAGGAAGTTAGATTTCTGAATTATGAAATGTTCTCAAGAATTTCGCCTCTAAATTCTGTCTTTTTTTAGACACTACACTATAAGAATATGCTTGGTACAATTAATTTTTGTAAGAGGAGAAAACCCCAAAGATAATCTGAGTTACTCCTGACTCTTTGCTTAGGGACCACTCCTGGCAGTGCTTCAAGGGCCCATATAGGGTGTCATGCTAGAATTGGGTATGCCATGTGTGAATGTACTGCTGCTCCAGCTCAGAAGGTTAAAAAAGGAAACAAAACTGAGTAAAGATAAAAAACACAGCATCATAGAAATAAAAGTAAATAAATATATAGCATCATTATACAACTCTTAACTGTATAAATATGATACATACATAAATATATATACGATATATGAAAAATATGTATGTAACTATATAAGTATGATTATGAGTTACTGAACTGTGATCTCTTGAAGCTGGAGGTGATGGAGAAACAGGAGACTCGGAACCTAGAAAAATAGAGATTACATTTCTCAATAAACAATGATGAACAAATTTAGCTTTGTAGTCTTAAGAATATAAGCTACTTCTCAAAATAAAAAATTACATACTACTTAAACTTTGGAATTCTACATTATGGAAATTTTTTTGGGGGGATCACACCCGGTAGTGCTCAGGGGTTAATCCTGGCTCCATGCTCAGAAATTGCTCCTGGCAGGCACGGGGGACCATATGGAGCACCGGGATTCGAACCAATGACCTTTTGCATGAAAGGCAAATGACTTACCTCCATGCTATCTCCCGGGCCCCTGAATTCTACATTATGGAAATTTAACATGCTATTTATGCACATCAATAAGTCAAGAAAGAGCAGAACTTTGTCTTCCTAATATAAATCCAAATTGTTAAGTAAATATAAATCTTCAAAGAACATCCAACATAAATACACCATCTTCTTAATATTGAAAGAAACAGTCAGGAGAAAATGCCAAGGGAAAATAGCCACCACTGAGAAACACCAAACCCAACCCACCCAACCCAACCTACTTCAGCCACCCACAACCAACCAGCCAACCAACCAACACACACCTCTGCACTCAAGCTGGGAATTCTTATCTCCCTGACTCCCCATAACTGCTTCTATTTGAATTGCCAGGGCTCTTTTTAACAGCTTTCTCCATATTTAAAGGGACAGATTACTTTTTTTTTTTTTTTTTTTTTTTTTTTTTTGGGTCACACCCGGCAGTGCTCAGGGGTTACTCCTGGCTCCATGCTCAGAAATTGCTCCTGGCAGGCACAGGGGACCATATGGGGCACCAGGATTCGAACCGATGACCTTTTGCACGAAAGGCAAACGCCTTACCTCCATGCTATCTCCCGGGCCCCGACAGATCACTTTTTAAGGGAGCATAACCCAAGAAAATCCTACTCAGCTCCTACTCTCTGTGGAACCATTCATAGAAGGCCTGTAAATGTCAAAAGATCTGTGAGGGCACTTTTCCATAAAGTGATAGAAACACGTTTGAACTTCCTGAAATTAATAGCAATTCTTGCAATTGCATAATATTCTCCTTTTTCACAACTAAATAGTTGGAATTCTGGCAATAAATTCACAGAACAACAATAAGCACAATGGAAAACAGTGTAGAACCACATTACAACGTAGTGAGTGAAGATGGTAGCCTGGAAGATTCAACCAGTAATAGCCAACTAATAACCTATCAGCGAAGGAAATCAGAACATGTTGAGGATGTTTAAGAAGCTCAAAGAAATAATGAAATAGGGGCCATAACAGTGGCACAAAAGGTAAGGCACCTGCCTTGCCTGCACTTAGCCTAGTATAGACTGCAGTTCGATCTCTAGGCATCCCATATAGTCCCCCAAGCCAGGAGTGATTTCTGAGCCCATAGCCAGGAGTTACCCCTGAGCATCACCAGGTGTGCCCACCCCAAATTAGAGATAAGAAATAAATAATCAATGAAAGAAAAGAGGTTACAAGAACAAAAATGACAAAAGCAGAAATTATAAAAACTAATGAATTTGTTAGGGGAAATAGACTCAATGGAAGGGAGTAGTCACAGCATAACAGTGGCTGAGAAAAAATTCACTGAGTTAAATGATGAAGATTCATAAAAATTTGAGACAAAAGCAGAGATTCAAAAAAAAAGTCTCCAAGTAAAAGAAAACAGAATTTTGATATGAATTTAAGTGGAAAGACTTATCAGGGTCCCAGAATCCCATCAACGTGATTCCATTAAAACATAGTCAAATCATCACTGAGAGATTCCCAGAATTAGAGATCACTGTAACCAATTCAAGAGACTGATACATACATGCTAAAAGATTTGCAAATGTACAATGTAAGGCATATCCTAATTAGAAAGAAGAAAGCCAAAGAAAGAGAAAACTAAAAGCAGAAAGATTAAGAAAATCACATATAAAAAATAGTGTCCTAAGGATGTGTAGCAGATTTTGGGGACCATACCTGGAGATATTTAGGAGTTTATTTCTGGCTTTGCACTCAAGCATTTTTTCTGGGAGTGCTCAATGGGCACTATGGGATGCTTGGGATCAAATCTGGGTCAGGTGCATGCAAGGCAAACGCGGTACTCACTGTCCAATATTACTCCTGCCTCAAGGTTTGCAGCAGGTTTATCCGGGACACCCTGTGACTCTAAAGACAATTGTGGAATATGGTAAAAATAAGCAAACACAGACTGATTCCTGCCGGTTTCTGCTGGGAGTCAAATGTGCGCAGAAGCCATTTTGGGCCATGCATTTCCCAGATGCCTGAGACTGGATTGCATCAACATTCCTGCCAGCTGTCTTGTCTGCTTCAGAGGTGGTCAGGACATACATAGACTGATTCCTGCAGGTTTCCTCTGGGAGTCAGAAGTGCGCAGAAGCCATTTTGGACCATGTTGTTCCCAGACACCTGAGATTGGATTGCATCAGCGTTCCTGTCCATGGTCTTGCCTGCTTCGGAGGTGGGTCGGGATGTACACAGACTGATTCCTGCAGGTTTCTGCTGGGTGTCATTGACGCTCTGTGGTCATCTTGGGCCTTGCTGTTACCAGAAGCCTGAGATTGGATTTTTTCAGCTTCCTTACTAGCTTACTTGCCAATGAATACCACCACAACATGTAGAAAACTCCACAATACAAGTGTAACAATGGGGAAACAACGCAGGCAATCAAATATATATATATATATATATATATATATATATATATATATATATATATATATATATATATATATATATATATATATATATATATATATATATATATATACCAGGCAATCAAAATGAAGATTGCAATTCTGAAGACCCAGAAATGGCCAACTGAAGAAATCCGTCCCCAGAAGAGGTTCGCTAACGGAGGTAGGGAGGAGGAGGTCTCTCCCCTCCAGCTCAGAGAACGCGTCTACCACCCAGTAACCAGCGCTTCTGAGGTGAATCAGCGGGTAAACAGCTCACAGAGAGTCAGACTTGTTGAAATATCAACTTTATTCGGTGGAAAGAACGGAGGTCCAATGACTCAGCATCCGTTCCAACCCAAAAAGCCCCAAACCTTACACAGACCTCTGTTTTATA
>PVKC010044565.1:0-11567 GCA_004027635.1 Crocidura indochinensis | reverse complement strand
CTGGCGAGCCACTTGCAAAAAGTTGAACTTAGACCCCCAGCTAACATCATGTACGAAGATGAAATCCAAATGGATGAAAGACCTTGATATCAGACCTGAAACCATAAAATACATAGAACAACACGTAGGCAAAACACTCCAGGACATTGAGACTACAAGCATATTCAAGGAGGAAAATGCACTCTCCAAGCAGGTGAAACAGATATTAACAGGTGGGAGTATTTTAAGCTGAGAAGCTTCTGCACCTCAAAGGAAATAGTGCCCAGGATACAAGAGCCTCCCACTGAGTGGGAGAAACTATTCACCCAATACCCATCAGATATGGGGCTAATTTCAAAAATATACAAGGCGCTGACAGAACTTTACAAGAAAAAAACATCTAATCCCATCAAAAAATGGGGAGAAGAAATGGACAGACACTTTGACAAGGAAGAAATACAAATGACCAAAAGACACATGAAAAAATACTCCACATTACTAATCATCAGGGAGATGCAAATCAAAACAACTATGAGGTACCACCTCACACCACAGGAATGGCACAAATCACAAAGAATGAGAACAAACAGTGTTGGCGGGGATGTGGAGAGAAAGGAACTCTTATCCACTGCTGGTGGGAATGCCGTGTAGTTCAACCTTTATGGAAAGCGATATGGAGATTCATCCAGAAAATGGAAATCGAGCTCCCATACGATCCAGCTATACCACTCCTAGGAATATACCTTAGGAACACAAAAATACAATACAAAAACACCTTCCTTACACCTATATTCATTGCAGCACTATTTACCATAGCAAGATTCTGGAAATAATCTAGATGCCCTTCAACAGACGAATGGCTAAAGAAACTGTGGTACATATACACAATGGAATATTATGCAGCTGTCAGAAGAGATGAAGCCATGAAATTTTCCTACACATGGATGCACATGGAATCTCTCATGCTGAGTGAAATAAGTCAGAAAGAGAGAGAAAAACGCAGAATGGTATCACACATCTATGGGTTTTAAGAAAAATGAAAGACATTCTTGAAATAACAATAATTTTCAGACACAAAATAGAAAAGAGCCGGAAGTTCCAGCTCACCTCATGAAGCTCACCACAAATAGTGATGAGTTTAGTTAGAGAAATAACTACATTTTGAACTGTCCTAATAATGAGAATATATGAGGGAAATGGAGAGCCTGTCCAGAGTACAGGCGGTGGGTGGGTGGGAGGAGGGAGATCTGGGACAATGGTGATGGGAATGTTGCACTGGTGATGGGTGGTGTTCTTTACATGACTGAAACCCAAACACAATTATGTATGTAATTAAGGTGTTAAAATAAAAAAAAATATAAAAAAATTAAATTGCTACCATCTATTATGTTTAATAGGCATAGTATTTTAAAAAATTCAACAAAGGGGGCCTGGGAGATAGCATGGAGGTAGAGCGTTTGCCTTTCATGCAAAAGGTCATTGGTTCGAATCCTGGTGCTCCATATGGTCCCCCGTGCCTGCCAGGAGCAATTTCTGAGCCTGGAGCCAGGAGTAACCCCTGAGCACTGCCAGGTGTGACCCCCCAAAAAAACAAACAAACAAAAAAAATTCAACAAATATATTTCTAACTTGAGTGAAGTTACTATGGCTCCAGAATTAATATTCTGTGATTCAATTTTTTTTAGTAAGACAGCTATTAGAGTTATCAAAGAAAATGGTTCTTAATTCTTTTGAATATTGTACCCTTTTGAAAATTAAACACTATGACCATTCAGCACAAACGTGTACCTGCACATCTAGCCTTGAATGCAATTTCAAAGGTATTCGCTGACTCCTTGATGACCTTCATTAGGTCCCAGTAACTTCTAAGTATATTAATTGCACAATCTGTAAATAATTCCTTGTACGTGACAGTTTCAGAATTAACACTTTCAATAAAGAGTAAAATTATTCCAGGCTGCAGCTTCACTAAAATTTCTTAAGAACTTAATCTGAATGACACTGAAAACTTTCAGGGCAAAATTCCTTCCTCTGATAATAATTTTTCCTAGACACCTGTACATTTCTATATTAAGCCAATGCCTTTTATTTTGACAGGGAATTTTTATAGCTAATGAAAAGAGCTCCTTTGTGTCTGTTACTGAACTGCTGTTGGAATGGGAAGTGACAACTTATTAGTGAAATGCACAGAGGGATATTAAGGCAAAGCAAATTTTTCTTCAAAGAGATACTTGGGTTAAAGATGAAAAATAAATTTTTACTTTGGCTCAAGAAATGTTAGTTAATAATAATTGTTTTTTAAATACTAGATATTTTATAAACATTATATTTTTTAAAACATTACATAAATATATTTATAAACATAAATACATAAATTCTGACTATTAGGCAGATGTTTTAAGCATGAAAATAAAGTTCCAAGATATTATGCAACTTGCTTGACATTCCCAATTAATTAATTCTGTTAGCATAAAGACATTTCATCTTCAGCTTTTAGTATCAGAAAAGAATAGATTAATATTTATAAGATATTTTAAGGAAAATATTATATAAGTATTTAATCACATTTTAAAATATATAGAAAACTCAGAGAATTCATCACTGAGTATTCTTTTTTCCATCTTCACTAAAGTATAATTAACAAATGAAATTGTAATATAGTTAAAGTGTATGATTTTTAAATAAGATGAAAGAATAAAATCTTCTAAAAACTTCTTCCTACATTGAGCCTTTAATTTTGTTTTGTTTTGGTTTGGGGTTACACTGGTGATCCTCATTTACTGTTGGCTCTTCACTCAGAAATTACCTTTGGCAGTGCTCAGGGTACTAAATGGCACACCAGGGATCAACTTCAAGTCAGAAACATGCAAGGCAAGAGCCTCACCCACTGAACTATTTCTCCAGCTTCACCATTAAGGATCAATAAATAGCACAGCAGGGAGGGTGTTTGCCTTGTATGTGGCAGACCTGGTTTTGACCCCCGGCATCCCATAAGACCCAGTGAACCTGCCAGGAATAAGCTCTGAGCATTGAGCCCGGAGTTGCTCCTGAGAACCACTGGGTGAGGTTCAAAGCCAAAAAAAAATTTAACAGTGAAATAACAAGGTGGAATGATTGAAATGATGACTAGTGTTCTCTAAGAAGTGTTAAAGAGTGGGTGTGCACCCTTCACTGTTGTGTGAAAAGTGGTGACGATTAACTTGCATGTTTTTCATTTGAAGACCTCATATGACTTCCTGGAGAATTCCAGGAGCTAAAGATGGCCTTTCTTTTTCAGTTATTGGGGGCCATTGATGATGAGCAGATGATGTATGGTACTTGTGATCAACACCAGGGCTTCACACAAGGATTCCACATGCTCTTACCACGTAAACCATATCTTTGGTCCATGGAAGACTGCCCAGATAGCTACTTAGAAGAATAAAGGAGAGAAATAATGTTGGAGGGTACAAAATCTAAAAGTCAGTCAGAAGAAAGTATAAAAAGTTTTAAAGTGCACAATGCACACATGAAAGAGAGAATATATGTGTTTGTCTTGCATACTGTCCAAATGAGATAGTTTGACTTAAAATAAAACTGGAAGTGGTTTGATACCTGAGTGGCTAATGAAGGAATAGACAAACAGCCAACATAGTGATGCATAAACCCGCATCAAGAGAAATAATGGGATAGGGTGAAGAGCTAGTACTGGACTTAAAATGCATGTCTTGCATGCTGCTCACCCCATTAGATCCCCAGCACCACGGGGTCCCTGAGCACTGCCACGGGAAAACCTGAAGGCCCTAAAGCAGCACCAGGTATGATGTGGAGGTTCTTGAGCATCACAATCTCCAGGAGAGTTCCCTAAGTCTCCTAAGATCACTTGAGAGCCCCCTACAAAACAAAATTATTATTAATAATAAGAATAGCAAAAGGAAAAAGTAAACTCAGATTTACTCAGGAATATGGAAGACTGAAGGCACAAGAATTACTATTAAAGAGTACTCTTCAAACAGCTACCAAATATAAATATTGCCAATATTAGATTATATCATAATTTTATGATAAAATAATATAAGATATGATATCTTATTATATCATCAATACCAGAATCAGGCCAGTAGAGCTTTCATGTTCTCCCTATATCTTTCCCTTCCAAAAGTCCTGCATAAAAGAGGTTACATATGTAGTTAGTGATATGGGGAGAAAGAATAGAAAAAGAAAAAAATTAAAGAGCAAACCAAAATTTTTCCAAGTTCCTCCCAGTACAATGTTGAAGGTAACAGAAGATAAGATCCCTCAAGTCAAAATCTCTTTGATTTTGTTATTGTTGCTGTTTGTTTGTTTTAGGGCCACACCTAGGAATGGTTGGAAAATAATCCTGGCCCTGCACTTAGAGATCACTTTTGGTGGGGCTCAAGGGACCTTATGAAGTGCTGAAGATAGAATCCAGGTCAACTAATATGCAAAGCAAATGTCCTACCAGCTGTACTAATCAATCCAGCCCAATGCCTTTGATATTTTAATTGCTAAACTATGACTGATTTTTGACTTGAAACAGTTTCAAGAAATGCTATGAAGGCCAGAGTGGTGGCTCAAGCAGTAAGGTGTCTGCTTTGCTGGTGCTAGCCTAGGACAGACCACGGTTTGATCCCCCAGTATCCCATATGATCCCCCTAGCCAGGAGCGATTTCTGAGCACATAGACAGGAGTAAACCCTGAGCATCATCGGGTGTGGCTGAAAAACCAAAAAAAAAAAAAAATTCTATGAAGGCTACCTGAATTTTCTTCCAAACTAAAACAATGGAGAACCTATTTAAGGGAAATGAATATTAAATATAAAATCAATTTATGATTTGAATGTACAAGGATTTAAATAAGTTTTTCAGAAAATGAGATAAATATATAATTTATATATAATGCATTATGTTATATAATATTAATATATTAATATGTATATCATATTATTTACATATATTAAACATTATATTATTGTTTACAACAAATAAAAATGCACATGTCACATTTTCTTTAAATAAGAAAAATTTTAAGAAGAAAAATATGCATATATAATATCCTGAGGTAGACTTTTCAGGAGATGGAATTAATCATGAAGCTAATCAAAGCACAGTTTATATTAACATGAAAATAAAATGATTTGAGCATAATTGAAAGCTCAAAAGTTTAAAGGACCAAAAGATTATGACCAGAGAAATTAAGTCTTTACAACATTTTGGAAATATATTTTAAAGGAACTCAGATGATGGAAAGAAGCTTCATTCTGTTTCAAAAGAGCGTGCTACAGAGAAGAGAACTCACATGAAAAAAGTGAAATTTAAGACGATTTCTTATTGCTTTTTGTGAGAGAAAGGGTGTTGAAGGTACCATAACCTTGAAGCAGAGATACCTCTAGGAAGATTACTCTGAGTTTGACATGGTAGCTAAGTTGAAACCATGCAGCTCAATGGGTCAGAGAGTGCTTCCAAACCAATATTCTCTTGTAGGCAGGAAAGCAAACAGGTTCATAAATGTCACTAACATTAGAGCTTATTAAAGCAATAATTTAAGCTCTTTGTTAAATTTTACCTAATAACAATCTTATTTCTCCATCTTAAATATAGTGGATTTGACATGAAGACTATGAGAGAGAGAAAAAAAAGAGAATGAGAGAGAGAATAATAGAGAAAGAGTTGAGAGAACTCCAATGCAATCTGTTAATTAAAAATGATCAAGAAATGTTCAGGCTCCTCTGGATCCTGTCCTACCCCCAGTAATGTCACAATCTTTTCAGGTGCTATATTCTCCAGGTATTGAGGTTTGGATGGATATCATATCCATCCTTGTCCTAGTCTCTAAACTAAGGTTCCTTGTCCTTTGATTACAATTTACCTCCACTCATCTCAATTATTATAACTCATAACAAATGCATAATTCAAAGATAGTTTGGATTCCTTTTGCCAGATAAATTGCTCTCTTCTTGCTACCTCTCTTTCTCTTGGGTCTTGTCACCTTTGGACTATTGGTTCAGTTTGCTTCCTCCAGCCAGTCCCTTAGTCTTAGGGTCTTTTCCTATCTTCTTTGTAGTCATCTCATTAGCCTCTCAAATGCAAAAACTCAACCCATTCCTTTTCAAATTGGTCAGTGCTTTCCCTGAATTCCTGTTAGGAAAGCAAAGAAAACTGCATGCCATTCCTTCAACGTCCCAAGTACTCCTTCAACCCAGGCCAAAGCCAAGAGGGGAAAATCAGGACACATATTTAATTAGCTCCACATTCTCCCTCCCTTCTATCAGCCAACTCCCAGGCCAAAAGGAGGTCAACTCCTCTTTTTATTCTCTAACTCTACCTTTCACTTCTTCCTGAATCAAATCCTGCTGCTAATTCTTAGAGAAAATTAGGTGACTCTTTATTAAGCACGATGACAAGAAAGACACACTGTTACTGACTCTGTGTTAATCTGAGTTATAGACAGACATAGAAGGATAAGAACTCCTAACTCTTCAAAGGCTTGACTTCATCTTTTTTGTGTTTCTTTCTTTTTTTTTAACGTATGCCTTCCATTAGTCAAAGAGAGCCAAAGACAAGCCTATTCAAAGAATGGGAAAACAAGTTCCACTCCCTAGCAGAAAAAACTGAAAAATATTGTGGCCAAAAATTTCAAACTACCACAAGGGAATAAGAACTGAAACAATCTGTTAAAGACTTCCCAACGCCTCACTCAATACCACCATTTGCCTTGGTACTACAGGGAAGCAAGAAGTGAATTATGCTGGACCTATTGCTTTCTGAAACAAAAACATGTTCTAAGAGTGAAACTAGAGAGGGAGAAGCATATCGGTCAGATATCAAAATCCTCTGTCATATTATCTCTAAGGGTTTCTGGACGAAGAATAATATAAGTGTTAAGGTACTTTCACTTCATGCAGCTGACCTTAGTTGATCCCATGGGTAGGTCCCTCTGGTGTATGTTCTTAAACTCTTAACTAGATGAAAAGTTAATATCAATTGCTATTCTGTGTTGCCTAAAACGTATTTAATTAGCTTAACACTTCTTTCTCCAAAATAACCTACTGAAATGTGCTGATACACATAACTTTCTGAGATCCTAGAGATTGTTTCTCATTAGGAAATTAAAACCCTCAGAATGTCCTAGAATACACACACACACATACACACACATACACACACACACAGGCACGCACGCACGCACGCGCGCACACACACACACACACACACACACACACTACTGTTATGCCAAAAGATCAATTCTCAACTCTCAGAGATTAGAAGAACATATATCCAAGTTTCAGTTCAAGCACCAGATGCCTCACTGGAGTGACCAGAACCCAAGAAGCACCAAATTGCCAGGCCCTACCATTGACAGTCCAGATTGGTCAATATTTTAAAAAGTGGTCCCTACAAATCCTTGACATGACCTGTTGACATGACCCTCAAAATAAATGAACTATAAATAAGTGCAGTCAATTAAAAATTTAACTTATGTTTATTTTATATTTGCCAATCTCTGTTTTAGACACATCAGACACAAAGCTCCAGAACTCCAGATATGCTGACATTTAGGTTAATGTTTCCAATACATCTTTTCTCTCTTTTTTTTCCAGTACATTTTTTCTCTCTTTTTTTCCAGTACATTTTTAAACAAAGTATTGGTACCCTCTTCTACCTTCTCATTCTTCTGAAATTCCTGGCAGCCAAAAATAGGCCCCACAAAATCAATAGGATCAGCAATAGCATTTGGAATTCCTGGGATGCATGACCACAATTCCATTTTTTGTTTATCCTCAGGGGAACACACCAATTTAGATACCACTGTGTATATGAAGTCACCTAATGTTCAGAAACAAATGAAGTAATAGAATGATCAATTAGCAATAAGATCTTACTGAACGTCCTAACAATGATTTAATCTCATTGGAGATACTTAGATTTTCACAAATTTTCTTGGTTTTATATGCTTTGTTCTTCTCTCTTCTCCTTTTTTCTTTATTTTCTCTTTCATTTTTTCATAATTTTACTCCCACAATATAGAAACAAGTGAATTATGATCAACTGTGTCAACTCCATTGTAATATCTCTTCAACCCCAATAATTTCTTTGGATTTTTGTTTTGGTTGGATGCCATACTGTCAATGCTCAGGGGTCACTACTGTCATTTTGTTCAAAGGTAAATCTCAGAGGTTTTCTCATAACCATTTGCAGTACCAGTGATCAAACTGGAGATGGGCATATGTAAAGAAAGCACATTGCTCCCTATACTTTCTCTTTAGCAGCAATTTTCAGAATATTAGTTAATAAATTATTTAGGGGAAAAGAAAAATATGAAGATACAAAGATAGAAACACAGACATTATATTGCAAGATTTTAATAATTATTAGTGACAATAGCTCTAAGAATTATCTTTAATATAATTCTTACTTTCTTTTCCAGATAATTCATCTAATCCAATAATTTCAGAATGTCCATGCCATCTATACTGTCAGTTCAATTTTGGTATAGTATAGCTATATATTTCAAATTGGAAAAAGTTTTTGGACTTTAAAACTAAAAACACTACTTCAATAAATAAAATAGAACAAAGAAAATGAAATGGTGTGGATTAACTTTAATAAGGCAATATTTTCCAAAGCATTATGCTGATTTAAATTTCTTTTTTTTTTTTTGGTTTTTGGGTCACACCCGGCAGTGCTCAGGGGTTACTCCTGGCTCCATGCTCAGAAATTGCTCCTGGCAGGCACGGGGGACCATATGGGGCACCGGGATTCGAACAGATGACCTTTTGCATGAAAGGAAAACGCCTTACCTCCATGCTATCTCCCAGGCCCCTGATTTAAATTTCTATAAGGATACGCATGACAGTGTTTCAAACAAATAGATCAAACACTCAAAAAAATTCATGCAGAACAATAAACCTCCATGAATAAAAGCAATCATTGGGAAAAAGTTGATGGAGATATCACTTTCCCCAACTTCAAACTGTACACAAAACAGTAATATTTAAAATGCATGGTACTGGAATACCTCTAGTAGCTTTTATCAATGGAATACTTGAATATAATGAGACTGGGTAGTGCAAATTAAAGCAAGGAAAGTCTCTAAAACAAGTGGTTTTGAGAAAACTGGCCACCTACATGTAAAAAAGTCAGACCTCCTTTTTAACACACTACACAAAAGTCAATCAAAATGGATTAAAGACTTAGATATAGACTTGAAACCATAAAGCACATAGAGGAAAACATAGGAAGAACTCTCCATGTTATAGAAGCTGAAAGACATCTTCAAGGATGAAACACCACTGACCAAGATAAATAAATGGGACTACATTAAACTAAGAAACTTTTGCACCTCAAATGAAATGGTGGTGACTAGCTTTCAAAAACTGCCCATAGATTGGGAGATTGTTCACCCAATACCCATCTGATAAGAGGTTAATACCTAAGTATAAAACCACTAGCAGTGCTTAACAAGAAAAAAACTAACCCCATTCAAAAATGAAAAGAAACGAACAGAAATTTTCTCAGAAAGGAAATACAGATGGCCAAAAGCACATGAAAAATTTTCCACATCACTAGTCATCAGGGAGCTGCAAATCAAAACAACACTAGATATCATCTCACACCACAGATATGGCACACATCAAAAAGAACAAGAACAACCAGTGCTGGCAAGGGATGAAGGGAGAAAGAGATTCTCATTCACTGCTGGTGGGAATGTTGATTGACTCAGTCTTTCTTAAAAACAAATTGAGCTTCCATAATATCTATCAATACCACCCCTAGGAATCTACCCTAGGAACACAAAAACACAATACAAAAATGCCCTCTGTTCTCCTGTGTTCAACACAGCACTATTTACATAGCCAGAATCTGGAAACAACCTAAGTTCCCAGCAACAGATGAGTGGCTAAAGAAAGTGTGGTACATCTACACAATGAAATATGATGCAGTCATTGGAAGAAATGAAGTCATGAAGTTTGTTTACAAATGGATGAACCTGGTGATTGTTATACTTAGTGAAATGATTCAGAGGGAGAGAAATAGACATATAATAATCTTACTCATTTGTAGGATATAAAAAAATTAAAAAGTGGAATGGTAATAAAGCCCATAAACAATAGGGATGAAGATCGGGAGGACCAGTCCATGGTAAGAGTCTTGCCACAAAGAGTGGTGAATACAGCTAAGGTAGTAGACAGTCCACTGTGACAATAATAATTGAAACTGATAGCTCTGGACAATAATTGGATACTGAAAGGGGATAAAAATTATATGCACAATACCCCTTAATTAGCAATAGTGCAAACCATATTATCAAAAAAGAAAAGGGGGGGTCAAAATGCTGGCCCCAGAGGTCGGTAGAGGGAGGGTGGGAGAGTGTGAGAGAGAAACTAAGAATATTGATGGGGAAAATGTGCAATGGTGAACAACTTTTGACTGAAACTCAATCATGAACAATTTTGTAACCATGATGCTTAAATAAAGTTATATATTAATTAAATTACATTAGATTATATAATGAAAATAAACTGCATCTACACAATGGAGTACTATGCAACTATTAGTGAAAATGAAGTCATAAAATTTCCTTACACATAGATGGATATAGTGAGTATTATGTTGAACAAAATGAGTCAGTGCAAGAAAGATAAACATAAAATGATAACACTCATTTGTGGGATATTTTAAAAAAAGATGGTAGTAAATAATACTCAAAGACAATAGAGACAAGTGGCCAGAGGACCATTCCATGGTAGAAAGCTTGTTACAAATAGCTGGAGAGTGCAGTTAGTGCAGAGAAGTGACCACTATGACAACAATAATTGGAAATGATTAGTCTGGACAAAACTAGGTGCTGAAAAGAGATATGCATAATACCCCTTCAGTAACAATATTGCAAACCATGGTATCTAAAAGAAAATAAGAGCAAACAGAGAGTGCGAGAGACAAAAATGTCTGCCATAGATGCAAGCAGAGAGAAAGTAGAGGGGACAGAAAGAAAATTTGGGACATGGGTGATGGGAAATGTACAACTGTCGAAGGGCGTTGGATGATATAGGGTATATGACTGATACCTGGTGCTGAACTACTTGGTAATATGTATCTCATGGTGATTCAATTGAGGAATTCATTTATAAAAATAAAACAAAACATCAAAGGAAAAAATAAAATTATAATTATACATTATAATTTATTTGAATTTTTTGAAGGATTTATAGCATTACTATTTATTCCTATTGTATTCTTAGAAAAAAATTCAATCAGCAAAAGCTAGCAGTCCCCAAACTTCAATTACCTCATATATTGCAATCATTAATTGGATCATTAGTCATCATTGTTGGAAAAAAATTACATTCTAATCAAGACAGACTATTATAACAATTGGAAATGTTAAATTCTAATGATTTCCTGGCATTAAATTGTTGGAAGTAAAGTTAACTATATCCTAAGATTAAAAAGTAGATACAGAGATAAATACTGGACTTCAGTGATCCAGCACAGTCCTTAGTGTGCTTTTTTTCTCTTCTTGTTGCGATGATGTTCTTTCTTTTTTTTTTTTTTTTTTTTTTTTTTTTTTTTTTTTTTTTTTTTTTG
>PVKC010044564.1:0-11478 GCA_004027635.1 Crocidura indochinensis | reverse complement strand
TTTCTTTCTTTCTTTCTCACTCTCTTTCTCTTCCTTCCTTCCTTTTTCTCTTTCTTTTCTTTCTTGGTTTTTGGGTCACACCCGGCACTGCTCAGGGGTTACTCCTGGCTCTATGCTCAGAAATTGTCCCTGGCAGGCTCAGGGGACCATATGGAATGCCGGGATTCCAACCACCTTCCTTCTGCATGAAGGGCAAACACCTTACCTTCATGCTATCTCTCTGGCCCCTCTCTCTTTCCTTCCTTCTTTTCTTCCTTTTTTTCTTTTTCTTTCTCTCTCTCCTTCCTTCCTTTCTTCTTTCATTCTTTCCCTTTTTTTGTTTTTGGGCCACATCTGGTGGCAGTCAGAGGTTACTCCTGGCTCTGTGCTCAGAAATCAATCCTGGTAGGCTCAGGGGACCATCTAGGATGCTGGAGATTGAACCTGGGTCTGTCCTGGGTCTGCTGTGTGCAAGGCAAATGGCCTACCACTGTGCTATCATTATAACCCCAAAATTTATTTTCCTTTTGATTGGGGGCAATACCTGGTGGTGCTTGGGGCTTACTCCTGGCTTTGTGCTCAGAAATTTCTCTTGACTGTGCTCAGGAGAATATCTAAGTACTCTTGGTGGAATTTTTGGTTGTCCTAATCAAGGCACTTGTGAAAGTGAATGACCCTCCTTGGCATATTCATCTGATTCTGCTACACAATGGTAGTGATCTGGCTGGCTTCTTTGGATAAAAGCTGAAGGGTCTCAAATAAAAAGCATGCTCAGTAACCTCCAAGCTGACTATTCTTTGGTTCAACTGTGAAAGGAAAGTCCTAAGGAAAGCAATAACTGTTAACTGTTGAAGCCAATGCACATCTAAGCCAATGCTCCATCTTTTAGTTGAGATCTTGGCTTGGCTCCTCTGAAATCTCATACTTTACCATCCTCGATTATAGTTCTAAATTTTTCTTTGAATCAGGGGACTGAGATGGGAATGAGAAGAGATGGGGCATTAAAGAGCAACAATTCAAGTCTGCAAAGAATTTTGTGTATTACCATATTCTGTGAGTCATTCCATCTCACCTTATTTGTATATTAACTGACAGGCTACATGAGTATCTATGGCCACTTCTGTTCTGTCATCAGTTTGACCTGTTTAGTATCCCATCCCCTCCAAGAAGGTACTCACTGGGTTTACCTGTTCTACCTAGCCTCTGGTCCTATTGGAGCTCTGGAACCTTGTACTTATCACTCTCTGGCCTTCCCTAAATCCAGCTTCCAGGAACCACATGCTGGCTCTGATTGGTACTTCTCAGGGTGGGTGGTAGGGATATATTTCACCCTTATAAGCAATCTGTGAATAGGAATTACTATGATCTGCATTTGATAGTTGGGAAAGTCATGCCTAAAGAGGTTAAGTCACTCCTATGAAACCACCCACTCTGAACTTTTCTGCTTTTGATTCTGAGATCCAAAGAATCTATTATTTTCATTTAACTGTACAGCAGCAAGCTTATTACCCTCTTATTTTAGTTGTGAGTCTTGAAGACACTGAATATGTTGTCTGTATTCAATATTATCCAAATATTTTCTTCTTTTGATTCTGGGATACAAAGAATCCATTATTCTCATTTTAAAAGCTGTACAGCAGCAAATTTATAACCCACTTAGTTGATGGCAAGTTTTGAAGAGGCTGAGTATGTTATCTATATTAAATATTACCTAAATATTTTATATTAGCTGACCTAATAAAATGCTTCAGATCAGGTGCTTTAAAACAAATTCGTTCAGTTATGGCGTTTGGAACCAGTGAGTGAGGTTCTTCTACAGTGCCTTTCTTGGTTGGATGATCTGTTTTACTTCTCTGGTGACTATTTTTCTCTATTAAAAATGTTTTATTTTAGGGGTCAAAGTGATAACACAGCAGGTAGGGTGTTGCCTTGCATCTGGCTGACCTAGGTTCAATCCCTGACATTTCATATGGTCCCTTGAGCCTGCCAGGAATAATTTCTAAGTGCAAAGTCAGGAATAAATCTGAATACTGTCGAATGTGGCCCAAGATTAACAACAACAAAAGTATTTTATTTTAGACACCATTGTTTATAAAGAGTTAGTTATAAGTAGGGTTTCTACCATGAACTATTCCAGCACCAAACCCAATATCATTGACTCAATGTCTCTACCCACCTGCTGGTGACTCTCTAAATGGCACTAACTCCAACTCCATGGTACCTTTTTGATCTTGATTCATCTTAATTGTTTCTTTTTTTGGGGGTGGGGGGCAAGGTCAAAATCATTATGACCAATGTAAATATAATCAAAATCTTAGTTTTTTAATTATTTACAACCCCAGACACAACTCCTACTCAAAACGAAGATAATGTCAAATAAAAAGCTAACGACTTTGACTTTAAACAGGATGAGGAATGTCACATCATTAAAGAAAGTTATAATTTTTTTTTTTTTTGGTTTTTGGGTCACACCCGGCAGCGCTCAGGGGTTACTCCTGGCTCCATGCTCAGAAATTGCTCCTGGCAGGCACGGGGGACCATATGGGGCACCAGGATTCGAACCGATGACCTTTTGCATGAAAGGCAAACGCCTTACCTCCATGCTATCTCCCGGACCCGGTTTGCACTATTAATGAAGGTCACCATGCATATCTCTTTATCTCCTTTCAGCACCCAGTCCTTGTCCAGAGTGATAAGTTTCAACTATCATTGCCATTTTCTTCTTTACCCTAACTTCAGTGCTTCTCTCTTTTCTGTGGTAGCCACAGTACATAGTAGCATTCACACATTTTCTAGACTTTGCGGGGGGCGAGGGAGGGGGTCCTTAAAAGAAAGTCACTGTGTTTAGGCTCCATTTTCAGAGTAATGCTGGCATTCGAACAGAACGTCAACAGATGAATCTGAGGGGGCACATTTAACATATTTCTAGATAATGACTAGTCTTAAGAAGAATATAGACATCATTTTCTGATCTACACACTTTTTCCAAGAACTTTTCTTTCTGCTCAGCCTCTGTTTCTGAGAAAGGGCATCTTTTGGTCTGGATCTATCCTTTTAGCCCTTGAAAAGGTAATATAGCCAGATTTTTATTGATACTTTTGAAGGAAAAGATTAATTTATCATTATTTTTTTTGTTTTCCCACACCACCCTTGGCTTGGTTATTATAGTCCACCCAGCCAATCTCTCCATCCTCCTGAGAGAGAAATGAAATTACAGGGTAGCTTTTCTTATTCCCAGAGCTATTTTACAGTTTAGTAAAAATGATAGAAGACCAACAATCAAAAGTATAGGCCTAAATGCCAGTGGTCTCCTGCTCTCCAAAAGTATCCTCCACAGAGAAAGGCCAAGGAGGGTTCAGCTTCTCTTTGAGAGCATAAAATTGTTTGTCCTTAGAGGACTTTTCTTATTAAGTTGTTAAACTAAGCTCACTAAAATAACTCTTTTTAATATTTTTTATCTTATTTTATTTTTGTTTTTTGGGTCACACCTGACAGCACTCAGAGGCCACTTCTGGCTCTATGCTCAGAAATCACTCCTGGCAGGCTCGGGGGACCATATGAGATGCTGGGATTCGAACCAACATCCTGCATGCAAGACATATGCCCTACCTCCATGCTATCTCTCCAGCACCCAAGAACTCTTTTTAAATGAAAATCTTAAAAGGTCCTTACTATAGAATTTTCAAGAAACTTCAAGTACAGGTCCAGTCAACTTGTGAACGAAAAATCAAAGAAAAATTGGAATGTTCCAATATGACAAGGACTTCAAAGGTTGGCAGTCACAGTTAGACATTTTCTGGAACAGAGATTGCTTTTACTCAGATACCTCACTGCTATACAGCACTGAATAGGATGAAGGGTATAACAGTTAAGCCACTTGCTTTGCTCATGGCTGACCCAAGTTTGACTCCCAGAACCCTATATAGTCCCCAAACCCTGCCAGGAGATAAGAACCAGGAATAATCCCTGAGTACTGCCATGTATGGTCCCAAAACCAAAATAACTCAATTAGGAAATAAAGCAATGATACCCAAATATAACTATTTGTTTGTTTTTACAGTTTAGCTGTCATCTGTTAGCAGAAGTAGCTTAAGAAGACTACTATCATTGGGGCCGGGCGGTGGCGCTGGAGGTAAGGTGCCTGCACTAACCTAGGACGGACCACGGATCCCCTGTTTCCCCATATGGTCCCCCGTGCCTGCCAGGATCGACTTCTGAGCGAATAGCCAGGAGTAATCCCTGAGCGTCCCTGGGTGTGGCCCAAAAACAAAAACAAAAACAAAAAAAGACTATCATTGTAGAGTATAGAATATTTGGTATTCTGACTCTAATTCCCCCTACCAATTAACATTATACCAAATATTTCTCCACATCTTCAAAGCTTCATGTTCATAATATTGATAACAAATATTCTATACCTTAATTAGTCATGATCTCCAAGGTTAGAATTTAGGTTTTTATTTTTTTTTTCAGATCTTTCTTTTGCTCTTATTGGTAATGTGGCCAAAGGCAACTTCTTAAATAAAACTTTGCCTTTATTGAAAGACGAGTTCTCAAGGGTAGGCTCAAACACTATGAAATAATTACGGTTCCAGCAAACATTGTTTACTTCTTTTCAAAAGAAGTTTATCAGTTACAATGGTATTAAGATTATTTGGGGCCAGAGTGATAACACAGTGGTAGGGCTTGCCTTATATGCAGCCAACATAGAATGTACCTGGGTTTGATCCCCTGAATCCTATATGGTTTCCTGAGCCTGCCAGGAGCAATTTCTGAGTTCAGAGTCAGGAATAACCCCTGAGTATCACTGGATGTGGCCCCCAAACAAAATAAACAAACAAAAAAGAATATTTAGTCTTAAGTTGACATGTCTGCAACCTGGCCAGTTTCATAGACTTTTATCTCGAGAGAGATGTAAATCAAGCTGTGAAAAATCATGTGTACACCAGTCATAAAGCTGAAAGCTGGCACTCTTGGGAGTGTAGGGCTGACCAAATCCCTGTTCTGCCAAAGTCATGCCCACTGCATCTATCACCCACAGTCACTGCTTCTCCTATGGCCTTGCTATACCACTCCTCTACAATTCTTTACAGAGACACCAATCTGACCAAAAACTCCAGGTATGCTAGTATTTGATATCACCAGTATTTTTATGGAATGACCAGCCTCTCCTCTTGCCTTCTCATACTTCCAGAAGACCTGGCAGCCCAAAACACACCCCACAAAAGGGGTCAGTATCAGCAATAGTGCTTGGAATTCTGGACTGGAAGGATAGATTTGCAGCTGTGGGACAATTCCATTTTTGTTTAATACTATCATCCCCATTGGAACATACCAATTTAGATGCCAATGTGTAGCTGAAGTCATCTAATGTTCAGAAACAAACCAAGTAACAGAATGGTATTAACAAATGTATTATGATCAACTATGTCAACTATGTGATACATACTTTATTTTTTCATTTTTGGGTCACACCTGGCAGCACTAAGGGGTTACTCCTGGCTCTACACTCATAAATCGCTCCTGGTAGGCTTGGGGGAACCATATGGGATGTCAGAATTTGAACCCCTGTCTTTCTGCATGCAAGGCAAACACTTTACCTTCATGCTATCTCTCTGGCCCATGATACATACTCTTAATATTCAGTCTCACTTCAAACATTCTTGACATTTAGTAGTTTGCTTTATTTTTATTTTTGTTAAAGAATGACCATTTTCTTTCTTTATGAAAAGATTTAAAATTTAATTAAATTACTAATGTACAAAGTAATTGAGAGTTAAGCTTTAAGCATATCATATTTCAGTACCAATCCCATCACCAGCATCAACTCCCTTCACCTTTGTCCCTATATTCTCTCATCTCCCACCCCTCCACTCCTCCGCCTGACACCTTGATAGGAACATTACAAAGTTCAGTGGTTGCAATTCAGATATCATGTTTTCCATTTTGCTGAGTCTGTACTTTAGATATATAGTGATATCACTTTCCCACATCACCAGTATAACTGAAACCCTGACCTGTTTCCCCATTCCTTTTCCTTTCTCAACCTCTTTATTTCCATCTTGATTTCTTTTCTTCTCTAAGTTCTGGGTTCTAGGGTGATACAGGCATCCTCCCTTACTACATATTCTTATCCAATTATTCTATATACCACAAATGAAGATTATCCTGTGTTTGTCTTCCTTCTTCTGGTTTACTTCAGTCAACATATGTCCAGTTTCAACCATGTTGCAGAAAATTGTATGATTTCATTGTTCCTTTCAGCTGGATAATAAGCATGACAATTTTCAAAGGCTAATTTTTAGAGGAGAAACTTTTGGCAAAAGAAAAATACAGGCAGTACATAGCATTTTAATTTAGCATTCTGTCCATATCAAGAAGAAGGAAGTTGGTCCCTAGGATGAGCTGAAAACATCCAGACTTGCCCCATCAAATTGCCTCCTGTTTAGGTCTACAGCACTCTGGAGAGTGAAGACTCAAAGTTGTTTCCCTATACCTGGCAGAACGTGCCAATACAGTTTCAATCTTGCACAACTAACCAGCAATATAAGTTACACACATGTTACAGAGAACTATATATTTTTGGGAGGTTTGGGCCACATCAGGCAATACTCAAGGGTTACACACAAATAACTCCTACTAGTGTTAAGGGGGCCTTATGGGATGCCAGGAATTGTTGTTTTTGTTTTGGGGGGATCACACCCGGTGGCGCTCAGGTGTTATCCTGGCTCTGTGCTCAGAAATCGCTCCTGGTAGATACGGGGGGCCATCGGGGATGCTGGGATTATAACCACTGTCTGTCCTGGATTGGTTGCATACAAGGCAGATGTCTTACCGCTGTGCTATCTCTCCAATCCCGAGATGTCAGGAATTGAACTCAGGTAATCTGAATGCAAGGCAAGGCAAGTACCCCATTTATTGTATTATCACTGCAACCCCAGAACTATACAAATATTAAACTGGCAACTTGAAGGTTGGTTATTGTCTAACTGCTGGTAATGAAGACCATAAGAAGGAATATTCAGGCTGTGTCTGGTTCAATGCTTAATGTGCTTGGAGACAGCCACATCTCTTAGCTACATTGGTTGCATCATTTACCTAGGGAACATGAGTGGGCAAGGACACTCCAGTGTCTCGGTGCCTACAGACCATGGTAGGCACATTCCTTGCAAGAAGTACACTGAAGCCTGTGAGTCAGAATCTTGAAAATACTGATGTGGCAGTCTCAGATGGAAGGACAGTTTTTATTAGTAACTCCCTTTCTGTAAGAAAAGGAAGTGAAACAAAAGGAAAGGAAGTAAGGAAGGGAAAAACACAGAAGGAGGGAAGAAGGAAGGAAAAGCAGTCACTCTTCACTGTTTCATATTTCAGTAAATCCAAAATTGGTACTAGGTTTTTTTTACTAAGAAAAATATTTAAATTATTAAAAACTTCAGGGGGCTGGGCGGTGGCGCTGGAGGTAAGGTGCCTGCCTTGCCTGCGCTAGCCTAGGATGGACCTCGGTTCGATCCCCCGGTTCCCCATATGGTCCCCCAAGCCAGGAGCGACTTCTGAGTGCATAGCCAGGAGTAACCCGAGCGTCACTGGGTGTGGCCCAAAAAACAAAACAAACAAACAAATTATTAAAAACTTCAAGTAAGGGGCCTGGGAGATAGCATGGAGGTAAGGCGTTTGCCTTTCATGCAAAAGGTCATCGGTTCGAATCCCGGTGCCCCATATGGTCTCACGTGCCTGCCAGGAGCAATTTCTGAGCATGGAGCCAGGAGTAACTGCCGGGTGTGACCCAAAAACCACAAAACAAAACAAAACAAACAAAACAAAACAAAAACTTCAAGTAAGCATGGGGTGATTTTTAGAAATTTGTGGGGAAATACTCAGGAGTGTTAAAGGCAACTGTATAAAGTAGATATTATTATTATTATTATTTTTGGTTTTTGGGCCACACCCAGTGACGCTCAGGAGTTACTCCTGGCTGTTCGCTCAGAAGTCGTTCCTTGCTTGGGGGACCATTTGGGGAACCGGGGGATCGAACTGCGGTCTGTCCTAGGTTAGCGCAGGCACCTTACCTCCAGCACCACCACCCGGCCCCAAACAATTTTTTTTTTGGTTTTTGGGCCACACCTGGCAGTGCTCAGGGGTTACTCCTGGCTATCTGCTCAGAAATAGCTCCTGGCAGGCACGGGGGACCATATGGGACACCGGGATTCGAATCAACCACCTTAGGTTCTGGATCAGATGCTTGCAAGGCAAACACTGCTGTGCTATCTCTCCGGGACCAGTAGATATTATTTTTATAGGGGGCTGTATCTGGCAGAGTTCCTGTGTGCAAACTGCCAGGGCTGTTTTCTCCTGTCCTGGGACAGGACTTTCTGTGCAGGGATGAGGTCAGGGTCAGACATACTAGCATAAACTCTCATCATCTGAGCTGTCTCCTTGTTTTTTAAGCTGATATTTTTGCTTTTTGGAGAAATCAGACCCGCATGTGACTGAGAAACCTAGCCCACAGTTGCTAAGCTCAGAAGCAGATTCCTGGTATAAGTATACTCTTCAGAACAAAAATGATATATTTTATTCTTAGAATTCCATTGGGTGACAGGTTATTTTCTTCAGATACTTGAAGAGTGAGGTGCTTTTTCTCTTGGGTTGGAGCAGGGGGGTTGGGAAGATATCTTCAGAGAATGTGCCTGAAACCCTAGAGGGAGACATTTTGAACAGCAGGGGGCGGCATTGCCCTCTCTCTTGCTCTCTTACCTTCTCTCTACCTCCATCTCTAACTCTACCTTCTGTCTTTCTGTGTCTTTCTATCCCCACTTTCACTCCCTTAGAAAGTTAGGTCCAGGCTCTGCATGGGGTGATGGCGATGGTTTTACTCTCCTGCTGACCTCAGCTCCTTGTCTGTCTGCTGTGTCAGCTGGATTCTGCTGTGTAGGAGGACACTTTCTTTGCTAAGACTGGATCAAGTAGGGGAGAAGTTTGGTAAAGATTATCAGGAAGTGATTTCATCCAAACAATGAATGTCATGCACAGATGTGACCTTGACATGCTACTTCTCTGGTCCTTGATCTTTTACTGTAAAATGGGCCTAATAATAGTTGCCTGACTCACAGGGTCATCAAGATGGTTGAAGATGATTGTATACAAAACTGGAGATCAGCACCCACTGAGACAACCAGGCTACACATTACTGTAATTCTTGCAGTGAGTTGTATTATCCCATCCCATCTTCCCTCTTTATTTCAAGAGCTCCTGTTTAGTAATTAATGGGAGAATGTTTAGGTTGAATTGGAGCAAGTAGAGTCAGTATGCGCTTTGAAATCAGAGAGGAAGAATGAATCTCAAGGGAACTAACTATTCTGTGCCTCAGTTTCTTTGTCTGAGAAATGTCAACGAGACTACCTGCCATGCATTTTCTGAAAAAAAAAAAAAAAAAGACATTTGTAGAGACAGCTGGTATAGTTTCTCTTATGTTGTGTACATATAACATGATTAAAAGAATATATGAGCTCTAGCCAGAGTTGAGGTTACCAGGGGGTGAGGTTGGGCTGAAAGGATTTATTGGATTGTGTTGAAAGGATATTGACACTTTACTTGTGTGTGATGTGAATAACATGTTCCCTAAAAATTATAAACATTTATAGTCCTGTAAGTCAATGTTATCTTAATTAAAATAAAAAGGAACTTTAGGGAAGGGTGTGATAAGCTAGAACAAGGTTATAACCTTTGTTATTGTCACGATGAAAATTTTCCTGGTATTTGCATGTGATGTGGCTGAGGTCCTGTAACACACAAGCAGATATCATGGTTCTGGTCTAAGTGGCCAGACTAGGTTCACCCTGGCAGCTTCCTGCCTCAGCTCCCACTATTCAGTTCAATTGCTTTTCTTTCTTGCCTCCTGAAGTTAAGGCCCATTTGTGAAACTGATGAAATATATTGAGAGCATTTCAAGTTTGAAGATAAATACATTCAAGAGCATGTGAAAAAGCTGGAAGAAGCCAAGACTCTCCTATTGTAGTCAAAGGCTAACATTTTGTAATTTTGAGGGTCAGAGAGCTACTTCAAAGGGCTAGAGCACACACTTTGCATGTAGGAGACTGGATTCAATCCAGCTGGGAGTTATCTCTGAGCTTCAAGCCAGGAGTAACCCCTAAACACTGTGGGATATGGCCCAGAGACACACTTTATAATTTTTGTAAATCATAAAATAATTATAAAATAATTCATTTGGTAAAAATATTTGAGAGACAGAGAAAGTGAGAGAGAGAGAGAGCGTGCTTGTCTTTCATGCTGCTGAGTTGACATCAATTCAATCCTTGGCATCTGAAATGGTCCCCTGAGCAGTCAAGAATGATCCCTCAGAGCTAAGCCAGGAGTATGACTTGAGCACAGCCAGGTATGGCCCCCCAAACAAAACAAAATTAGTATGTTGTTGGGCCCAGAGAGATAGCATGGAGGTAAGGCGTTTGCCCTTCATGTAGAAGAACAGTGGTTCGAATCCCGGCATCCCTCTCCTGTGCCTGCCAGGGGCAATTTCTAAGCCTAGAGCCAGGAGTAATCCCTGACCACTGCCGTGTGACCGTGTGACCCAAAAACCAACCCCCCCCAAAAAAAAACTAGTATGTTATGACAATATTTTGATTGTAAAAATATTGTACTGTTTAAGATGTTAATAGGTTAATTTGATGAAACTAGTTAACCAAGACATTTGACAGTTGAATGAAATAATCACTCAGGAGGATGGGTTTGGGATGCAATACTTTTGACTAAATGTCCTTAATTGAATGGACACAACGCAAGCAGAACTCATGTGCAATACTTGCTGAATGAGTGAAAGTGCACAGATATATTGAATCTTACCACTGGCAAATGATCTTTCTTTGTAAAGACTCATGATCTTACTTGATTTCAGCATTTTGTAAGGCTTCAAGTTTGTCTTGAAGTAGACATTCCTATCCTAGAATCATGTGCCTTTGTTTGTAGCTGTTACTCTAAACTTATACTCACTGGCTATGTGCCAGCAGCTGCTTCCTGCTGGGTTCTGGGCCAAGCCCAGACACCATGGACCTGAAGTCCCCAAACAAGTTTCCCCTCTCTCTGGGCTCCAGGGCATGAGCCAAGGAGCTCTCTGAACTGCTTCCTTATCTGTAATATGGCTGCAGTTCTCAGCCCTATGTTCTCAATTCCTATGTTCCTTCTCTGGGAGCAGAGAGTGCACGATGAATGTCCCTTTGGGATTATGAGGACAATTAGGCTTCAGGGTTCAGTGTAATAGGGATTACATGTGATAAAGGAGCATGGCACAAAGACAGGGAAGCTGGCAGAGGGGCCCAGATCCACCCCTGGGAGACTACTCCTGCCCTCTGCTCACTGGACCTGCAGAGGTGCAGACCTGTTCCATTGGCCCATGGTCACCTGCCAATACAAAGCCTGGCTGACCCTTCTCAGCTGCTATTTGGAGTTTCAGTCACCTTCCTATAAAAACCACCCCAATACACTGGGGTG
>PVKC010044563.1:0-11575 GCA_004027635.1 Crocidura indochinensis | reverse complement strand
CTGTAGGGTATTTGCCTTGCAAGTGTAGATCTAGGACAGACTTTGGTTTGAACCCCATGGTACCATATGGTCCTCCTAGCCAGGAGTGATTTCTGATTGCATAGCCAGGAGTAACCCTTAAGCATCACAGGGTGTGACCCAAAAATCAAAAAAAAAAAAAGTGCACATTTATGAGCCCAAAGTGGGTGCCATTATCATAATCTGTATGCTTCAACTAACAGTATGTGCCCAATGAGCCTATAAAAGGATCACAATTAGAGATGTTCAAATCTCAAAAGAGCACAAGGGATGAGCAGGCAAGCATTCGCTGCAATTAAATGTGTGACCCCCAACAGAGAAAATGTGTAAATACCAGCCAGAGTCAGGCATGTGTGCAACCCAGTTAATGTGACATCAGCAACAGCAGCAAGGGGAACTGGAGGGCATTAAATAAATAAATAAAACACTCAAAAGAAACTTAAGTTATGCTAAGTGAAATGAACCAAACACAAAAGAATAAATATTGAATGATTTCACTTGCATGAGTAAGACACTCAGAATAGGCAATGTCACAAAAATGAAAATAGGATAAAGTTGGTAGGGACATGAGGAAGGCTGAGGTAAATCATAAGCAATTTACATATTGCTTATGATTTGAGGGGTGCTGCAAGCAGTTGTGATAGATACATACTTTATGACCTATAAAGCCTGAAAAGGAAATCTAATCCTTGACATAAAAAAAGAAATAAAGGGGCCGGAGAGATAGCATGGAAGTAAGGTGTTTGCCTTTCATGCAGAAGGTCATCGGTTCGGATCCCTGCGTCCCACATGGTCCCCCGTGCTCGCCAGGAGCAATTTCTGAGCATGGAACCAGAAGTAATCCCTGAGCACTGCCGGGTGTGACCCAAAAACCACACACACAAAAAAGAAATAAAAAGGTCAGTCTTGTGTGAATGTCATCCCTTTAATAGCCGTGAGTAAAATACACTACTGAAACACTGAAGATGATTGACCAGATCTGATAAATGATCAAATAATATTATCAACTAACATGTCTAGGGTCTCACAGCTTTGTTGTGTTTTGGTCTACAATTGCAGTACTCATGGCTTACTCCTGGTTCTGCACTCAGGAATCACTCCTGTCAGGCTGAGGGGATCAAATGGGGTGCCAGGGATCAAATCCAGGTCGACCGTGTCCAAAGCAACCACCCTATCCTCCATACTATTGCTCTGTGTCTGGGTCATGCAGCTTTCAAATGACAAATTTTGAAATGCAAGCATTTCCACTAAATCACAAGATATACACTGATAGTACTGATAACAACTTCCATGATTTTTCCTTTAAGAATCAAATAAGTATATGAAAATTTTTAGAGAAATGCTAGTTATGAATGTCATTACAAAGCAAGAAGTTATTACTCTCATAAATTTAGTCTTCTTTTTTTGTTGTTTTTGTTTTTTGTTTTTGTTTTTGGGCCACACCCGGTGACGCTCAGGGGTTACTCCTGGCTATTCGCTCAGAAGTCGCTCCTGGCAGGCACGGGGGACCATATGGGGAACCGGGGGATTGAACCGAGGTCCGTCCTAGGTTAGCGCAGGCATCTTATCTCCAGCGCCATCGCCCGGCTGTTTTTGTTTTTTGGGTCACATTTGGCAGCTCAAAGGTTACTCCTGGCTCTGCACTCAGGGATTACTCCTAGCAATGCTCAGGGGACCATACAAGATCTAACAGGGAATTGAACCCGGGTGGCTGCATGCAAGGCAAACATCCTACCAGCTGTACAATCACTCCCAGCCCATTCCAGTGACATTTTTATTCACTTTTTGGTTTTGTTTTTTTTTTTTTTTTGGTTTTTGGGCCACACCCAGTGACGCTCAGGGGTTACTCCTGGCTATGCGCTCAGAAATCGCTCCCGGCTTGGGGGACCATATGGGAAACCAGGGGATCGAACCGAGGTCCGTCCTAGGCTAGCGCAGGCAAGGCAGGCACCTTACCTCCAGTGCCACCGTCCGACCCCATTTATTCACTTTTATGTTCATATCACTCCTGCCTTACCCACAGTGTCTTTCAGAATTCCTTTAACTCAAACGTGCAGTGTATTAGAACCAGACACTGCATATCGAGTTCTGCTTTAGTTCTAATCTGTTGTTTATTGTACAAGCTAGGTTACCTCCGGTTCAACTGTCTATTATTTTAAAAAAATATATGAAAACCAGAAATTCTTCCAAATGAGACATACACAGAATTTGACGATTTGACAATATCTAATAATAGTCTATAACTTAAATATGAATACCTCTCTATAATAGTAATTTTCCTTTAGCAGATTATTTCATTGGATTTATCATCAGAATATAATTCCCCATTTCAACTTTAAATTGTTCATTCTCAAATTCTCTCCCAAATAAACACAATGTTCCAACTCAGCTGCTGGTGGCAGAATGTGTTCACAATGAACAATCCCTGCTATCCTGGCAAGAACCACAGGATTAGCCAAATATAATACAGTCTTGTATATCTGTTTCCATTGGACTGAGGAACAATCTGGACAATATATGTTTTAAATGGCCCAGAAAGGCATCTTAGTTATTGGTGCTTTGATATTGGGTATAGTATAGTAGCACTGTATGCCTGAAATGCAAATATTAACACTATTTTAAAGCAGGCTACCTCAAAAACAGTAAGTTGAATTGCTTCCAAAAATTCCAGAATTTGTCCACAAATATAAAGGTCTATTAAATCAATTTAAATGGTTCTTAGGAAAAGGGAATGCAAGATATCAAACAGAAGATACTTAGATTTTCCTTGACCCTATGTTATATAAATGAGAAGGGCAGGGAAGGAAAGAAATAAGGGGAGAATAAGAAGCAAAACCAAAACAAACAAACAAAAATAAACCCTCCAGGAATAACTCCTGAATGCAGAGCCAGAAATAACCCCTAAACATCACCAAATGTGTCCCAAAACAAAACAAAAGACAACTATAACAACCAAACTTTAAAATGTGCCTATTAAGGGTACAGACTGGGAATGAAAAGGAATTTAGGGACATTGGTGGAGAAAGTTGACACTGGTGGGGGGATTGATGGTGAGATATTATATGCCTGAAACTCAACTACAAATAACTTACAAATTATTCTGCCTAATAATTAGAAGAAGTGGAGGCCGAGGGGTGGCACTGGAGGTAAGGTGCCTGCCTTGCCTGTGCTAACCTAGGACAGACCTCGGTTCGATCCCCTGGTTCCCCATATGGTCCCCTGTGCCTGCCAGGAGCGACTTCTGAGTGAATAGCCAGGAGTAACCCCTGAGCGTCACCAGGTGTGGCCCAAAGACCAAAAAATAATAATAATAATTAGAAGAAGTTAATGGATTGTTTCTCCACTTTAAACACAAGAGAAATGAATTCCAATGTATAAAATTTTCATGATAAACAAGCAAAAAAATATTCCACTAGGCAAATGAAGACTTAGAAAGGCCTGAACATTGACTAAAAGAAGACAGGAATAAAAAAGAAAGTCTCTAATTTTTTTGTTTTGTTTTTGTAGTTTGGGCCACACCTAGCAGTGCTCAGGAGTTACTCCTGGCTCTTGCTCAGAAATCACTCCTGGCAAATTCGGGGGACCATCTGGGATGCCAGGGATCAAACCTGGGTCTGTCCCAGGTTGACTGCATGCAAGGCAAAAGCCCTACCAAAGCAATAATACAACAGAGAGAATGCCATTTTTCATGCAGCCAACCCAGGTTCAATGCTATGTATTACTCCCATATGAAACACAGAGTCAGGAATCAGATCTGAGCATTGCCAGGTGCTCAAAACTTTTCAATTTTCTATTTTGTTTTTTATTTTTGGTCCCAGAGATGCTCAGGCTTTGTACTCAGAACTATACTGAGGAACTACTCTGGCAGAGCTCAGGGGTCATCTGGATGCTGAAGAATAAGCCCAGGTCATTTCCGTGCAAAACAAATAAATACCTAAAAACATCAGTCTAGATTTTAAAAAACTAAATTCTAGCATGTTTCCCAAAAGACAGATCTAAAATATAATGAAATAGATTAAAAGAGTTAAGTTACCTCAGAGGATACTAACAAAGAATATTATAGAAACATCAATATCAAACAAAATAAACAAAAGTTCTTGAGGCTGTATAGAATATATAGTGGTGAAGATGCTTACCTTGCACATGGCTGATCTGGGTTTGGTTCCATATACCTCATAAGACCCCCACCCCCAAGTTCTGCCACAAGTGACCCCTGAGGAGAACACCAGGAGTAATAATGGAGATGGAAGGGTGAAATGTCTGCGCATAACACATATTCGCTCTAACCCTCTGAGATATCTTCCCAGTCCAACTTTATATATTATTGTTTTAGGTTTGGTTTTGGCTTTTGGCCCACACAGCAGTAGTGTTTAGGGATCACTCCAGGCAGGATTCAGGGCACCATATCTGTTTCTGAGAATTGAACCCAAGTCAGCTTGTGTGCAAGACAAGAACCCTATCCATTGTGCCATCTCTCTGGTTCCAACTTTATATATTATTAAATGTTCATTAATAAAAAGAATGCATGTGTGTTTATTTACTAGTTAGTAGTTTCCTAGGGTCAAGATGGAAAACAAAGATTGCCAATAAAAAAAGAACTTCTTTGAAGGGTAATATAAATGTGGTGCTACATGAATTAATGCAAATTATACTTCAGTAAAGTTTTAAAAGTGAATTTTTGTTATTCCGTTTCCTTTCCCCACACAAAACCACATATACCTAGGAATAAATGTTGATAATATGGAATCTTTATATAGAAAATTTGACAGTGACTGAAAAAAATCAAAGGCCTCTGGGGTTCAGTAGAGTAAAGCAGAGATGGCCTGGGTTTAATCTTCAGAATTTAAAAAAAAAGTAAAGCTGAAGAAATTATACAACAGATAAGTCACTTCCCTTGCATGTAGCCAACTCAAGTTAAATTCCCTGCTCCCTGAACAGTCAGGGTCCCCATGCACTGGCCAGAAATGATACCTGAGCATAGAACCAGGAGTAAGCCTGACACTGCCAGGTGTATCCCAAAAACAAACAAGACAGTAAAAGAAAAGATATATTATTTCATGAAAAATATTCTCAAAATGAAACTATCAAAAAATTTTAATTTAAAATACTCCAAGTGGGCCCGGGAGATAGCATGGAGGTAAGGCGTTTGCCTTTCATGCAAAAGGTCATCAGTTCGAATCCTGGTGCCCCATGTGGTCCCCCGTGCCTGCCAGGAGCAATTTCTGAGCATGGAGCCAGGAGTAACCCCTTAGCACTGCCGGGTGTGACCCAAAGACCAAAAAAAAAAAAAAAAAAAACTCCAAAGTGTGGTGCCAGAGAGATAGCACAACAGTAGTATGTTTGCCCTGCACGCAGCCAACACAGGACAGACATTGGTTCAAATCCCGGCATCCCATATGGTTCCCCAAGCCTACCAGGAGCGATTTCTGAGTGCAGAGCCAGAAGTAACCCTGAGTACCACTGGCTGTGATCCAACAAAAATAAAATCAAAGAACCATTTATTTAATATAAATTTAATAATACTCCCAACAAAATTTCTCCTAATGCTTAACAAATCAATAATCCTAAGGTTTGTGTTGAAAACCAAAAGAATGAATAACCAAGACCTTCCTGAAGGTGTCCACACTAGGAATTGAAGCAGATTAAAACTATAGTAGTTAGTCGGGAAAATATTGTTACATAGCACTTAGTACAATAGCAAAGATAAAGAAATATCCCCAATGTCCAATTACAGATAAGTGGATCAAGGAGTTGTTGCTAAATACACACACATAATGGAATACTATACAACTCTAAGAAAGAACACCACCATACAATATTTCTACATGTAGGGAATTGGAAGATAGCATACTGAATTAAGTCAGTCATAAGGAAAGAGATTGATACAAAATAATCTCTCTCATATACGAGACTCAAAGACACACAGAATAGCAACAAAGAGCAAAAGACAAAACAATAGGAGAGTTGATGCACAAGAACTAAATTTATGGAAGTGGGGGGATAGGTAGTTGAAAGAAAGGGGACTATGGGACTTTGGGAGAGGGAAGTGGAAACTGGCGATGGGCTGTGTTATGGTAATGTTGGAATTATGTCACGTCAACATGACTGTAACTCTTAGTACTCCAACCAATAGAGATAAAATAAAATCAGGGCTGGAACAATAGTAGAATTGATAAGGAGTTTGCCATGCACTCATTCAACCCAGGTTCAATCCCTTGCACCTCATATGGTCCCTGGAGCCTGTCAGGAGTGATTCCTGAACTCAAAGCCAGGAATAAGCCCTGAGCACCAGGAGTGTGGCCTAACACCCACCAAAAGATAACCACATTAAAAAAAAAAAAAAACTCAGACATTCAGAAAGAATGTCCATTAAAACTTACTAAGATGGCATAACAGAGCAGTAAAGACAGAATACACAAGCAAGTAGACACGTATCCTAGAATTGAGATTGATGGGTCAAAGGACTAGCACCTTCAATTTTACCAATAATAAAATCTGTTCCAGAGTAACTGTTCCAATAACCATTCCCATCACCAAAGTATAAACAAGAGTTCTTGTTATTCTATGTCTTTGTCATTAGCTGTGAAAATCCAACTCTGAATTTTGGATAAATCTAACATGTGCAAAAGTTTGTTTCATTGAAGTTACAATTTGCACTTCTTTGATTAATAAGGTTGAGCATCTTTTTGATGTTTCTTGGCTATTATTTTCCTCTTTATGAAATTCTTGTTTGTATGTCCACAGAGTTGTCTTTTTCTCAGTGATATAATGGGAGGAGTTATATACTTTACCAGTAATTTGCTTATTTTCCATCTTTATCTGGACCTAATTCCCATACTTTAAATTAACTCATTTCAAGTATACAATTCAAATATTTAGAGTTCCGTAATCAATACCACTGCTCAATTCCATAGTACTTTTTCATTTTGACATAATTAACCAAAAAGCATATTTTCACTTCATATAATAACTTCACTTCATATAATAACGTCACTTCATATAATACCAAAATATTATATTTAAAATTAAGCAACTAAATATCATGTTCAGATGAACTCATGTTTATATAGTAAGTGGTAGTATTTATATAGCACTCTGAAATATAAACCAACAATATATTCAAAATAGAGTTCTGACATTCCAGAATTAGAGGGAGAGCATTACAATTAAGTATACTCATAAAACATACTCATAAAAAAAAACTTTGGGATGGGGGTTAGGTCACAACCAGTGGTGCTCTGAGGGTCGTGGAGTGCTGAGGATTAAATTGCAATATGCTGGCTGCATTCAAGACAAGTGTCTCAATCTCTGACAATCTAATCCCTTAAAAAAAACTATTTTTAATAGAATTCACAAATAGCAGAATGGGATGGAGGAGTGCAGCTATTCAACCCATGGGAGGTTGGTGGACACTAGGTCCAAACCCAGCAATTTTGGGTACTGAGGGTAGCTCATGTGGTACCAGAGATCAAACTCAGAGCCTCACACATTCTTGAAATGTATTCAAACCACTCAGCTATCTATAGTCTTCTCAGAAAAGGGTTTGTCTTTTTTTTTTTTTATCATTTTTGGCTTTTAGACTATAGCCAGCAGGTCTCAGTAGCAACTCTAGATGCATTGATGAGGTTCTCTCATTTGATGACCCTCTGGAAACAATGTGATCAAATCGAAGCTTTCCACATACAAGGCAGGAGCACAACTAGTTCTCTCAGCTGTTTCCCTGACATACAAAACACTTTATATAAAGAATATCGGGGACCCGGGAGATAGCATGGAGGTAAGGCGTTTGCCTTTCATGCAAAAGGTCATCGGTTCGAATCCCGGTGCCCCATATGGTCCCCCGTGCCTGCCAGGAGCAATTTCTGAGCATGGAGCCAGGAGTAACCCCTGAGCACTGCTGGGTGTGACCCAAAAAAAAAAAAATATATCAAGACAGTCAAAGAGAAAACAGACTAAGTACATGTTTGCAATGTGGAAGACCTGAGTTTGAGCTCAGTACCACATGGTCCCATGAGCACAGAGAACCACCCTTCAGCACACAACTAGAAGCTCTAACAGGAGAAAGGAATTAATTAAAAGGCAGGGAGGGATCCAATGCAAATGGAGAAGTGCTGAGGCATTTGCTTTGTTTATGTGAGGCCCTGAAGTCAATCCCTGGAGTTTTGAAATAAATTAAAATGGAAAAATGAGACACATTTCAAAGAAACAGAATGAAAGCAGGGAAAATAAATGAAGTGGATATTAAGATAAATGGGATAACCATAAACTTCTACATAATTAAAAAAAATATGGAAGAAAAGAATACGATGACATACATGATGTTCCTACATTCTCTCTGAAATATGGGCATGAGCTCAACTAGAGAGAAGTACATAAGTCTATCATAAAGAGAGAAAAAAGACAATTGACTGCTTTTCTTCCAGTCTGAAACAGATGTACATTTCACTTATTAGGTGTGATATTCCATTTTGAGGTCTGTCATAAGAAAATTCCCAATTCTGAAAACATGCAGACAACATAGCTGAAGCATCTGTCACCTCATTATTAGGATTAATTCTGCAGATCTGGTTGATTAAATGAGCTCTGGGTCATTGGCAAATTTACTCAAAGAAATCATTTTATCTAAAGGTCAATTCATTCTTTAACTCTTATGAGCTAAAATTGTAAGAATTTATCTTTGTAGTAGTACTGAAAGGAATGTTTAATTTGTTTGCCTTTACTCCCTAAAGTCCTCAGAGACTATAAGACAGAGAAAGGAAAAGAAAAGGCCTAAATCTTCATTAAATTTGTTGTGATTATATGTTTTAACATTAAAAGTTTTCAGGGTCAGGGGAAACAGCACAAAGTGCTGAAGTGTCTGCTTTGCCTGCAAAAGACTAGGGTTCAAACAAACACATGATCCCCTAAGGATGTAAGAAGAACCTCTGAGCATCTCTGAGTGTGACTCAAAAAAGAGATATTAAGTTATTCTAAGATCATCTCCTACTAGCATCAAGGAATTGGGGTAGAAATAAATTGAACAATCTTGAAATGTCACTGAGTAAATGAAAACAGATTAAAACTAGTTAAAAACAAGCAAATTCATGGAATTGTCGTTAGATGATGTGGATTGCTTTTGCTAAGTAAATATACCCTTCGTTCCTCACAATTATATATGAATCTTTTTTATTTATTTATTTATTTTTTGGTAGAGAGGGTGGCAGTGTGCAGAGAACCAGGAGGGTCAAACCAAGATAGGCTGTGTGCAAGATAATTGCCTTGTGACTCCAGCCCAGTGATTCTCTCTTGATGCTATACCTTGATAAGAATACTATTATGCCAAACAGAAGAAACTCGTTCTTCTACAGCATACAAATTACTGACATAGTGATGTCAGTCTTGAAGTAATCTCTTTGGATGAAAATCAAGGTGGGAAAAGACTAGAGAGAGCTTAATGTGCTGAAAAAATGCAAAAATAAATACTTGCAACAAGAGCTCACACTCTCATACTTTTTGTTTTAGTTTTTGGTTTGCTTTGGTTTGGGTCACACCCGGTGCTGGGTTACTCCTGGCTCTGTGCTCAGAAATCACTCCTGGTAGGCTCAGGGACCATATGAAATGCCAGGAATTGAACCGAGGTCCGTCCAGGGTTGGCCGTGTGCAAAGCAAATGCTCTACCACTGTGCTATCACTCCAGCCCCACACTCATGCTTTTTAAATAAATCACAGAAAGTGGCAGAAGTATTATTTTTTAGACTACTAACATTTCAAAATTGATTTTTTGTTTGTTTTTTGGGTCACACCCGGCAGCGCTGAGGGGTTTCTCCTGGCTCTACGCTCAGAAATTGCTGTTGGCAGGCTCTGGAGACCATATGGGATGCCAAGATTTGAACCACTGTTCTTCTTCATGCAAGGCAAACACTCTCTACCTCCATTCTATCTCTCTGACCCTCAAAATTAATTTTTAAACAATTTTATTCATGTGTGTGTGTGATATGTGTGTAGTGCTAGGGATCAAGCTCTATTTTGTTCTTATATTTGTGGTTTTCCTCATCAGATTTTAGGCTGCAGCAATAATTATGAGTTGTCTATAATTATTTCAAATATTAATCACATGAATAATTCTACAATAACTATTAACAGCTAAACATAATAAGAATACATTATATAGAACTTAAATGCCTTGATCAGAAAGGCTCTAAAGGACTGAAGAGACAGTAGAGTGGGTAGGGCACTTGCCTTGCACAACTCTGTTCCATCCGAAGCACTGAGCACTACCATTATGATCCCTGAGCATAAAGCCAAAAAGTTACACTATTTCTTTAAAATCTCAAATGGCCCTAAGAGATAGTATGGAGTTATTTGCTTGTCTTGCATATAGCTGACACTAGGTCAAACCTCTAGCATAACATGATCCCCAGAACATTGCTGGATGCAACTCTGGAACCTCCCAAACACCACAGGGCAAAAGCAGAGCTACATCTTCAGGTCTTCACATTGAACCACTGGTTGAGAATAACAGACAATGACCCCCCAGGCCTTCTGAGCACTGCTTGGAAAACCCCCCAAAATGTTCAAGTGGGGGGGGGCTGCAAAGATAATACATTAGGTAAAGTGCTTGCCTTATATCTGATTCACTCTGGTTTGATCCTGGCATCCCACACAGTCCCCCAAGCAGCACCAGGAATAATTCCTGAATGCAGAGCCAGGAGAAAGCCCTGAGCATCACTGGGTGTGGTCCCAAAATAAAAACCAAAATAAAACAATTTTTCTCAAGTGAATATCATTCAATGGAAGAAAGAAGTCTTTCTGATCAATGATACAAGGACAACAGGATATCTACATGCAAAAGAATAAAGCCAGATCCTTATTTATCATATACAAAAATTAACTTAAAGGCCAAAAAATAACTCAAGGGGTTGGAGTTCATATTTTGCATGTAGAGCCCCAAGTCTGATCCCAGGAACCCCAATGTCCCTTGATCACTACTATGTGAACATTAATTGGTTCCAATAGCTGAGATTGAAAAGCATATCACGAGGTACCAGTACCAAACTGTTTGGCTCAGTTGACTGAACAGTTGAGAGGGACTTGCAGGTCCCAAAGTATTGCTTGGGATCCTTTCCCAAAAAGAAAGAAAACTGAAATTGTTAAACTCAGAGGAGATTGTCAAAGATATACTTGCTTTGCATGAGTGAGGCTCTTATGTTTGAACCCCATCACCACCACAAGGGAAAAAAAAAACCTCATACAAGAATAAAATCTGTAGCCATCCAAGTGATAAAAGAAAAAAAGACATATGCTAGACCATATGAAAAAGTTAAATTTTTGTACTGAATATATTATCATCAAGAAAGTGAAAACAGTAAGAAAGCTCAATGTGGTAGGGTCCAGGTTTGATTTCCAGCACTGCATGGTCTCCCCACTCAAGTATCACCAAAAGGGCACCTAAGCAATGAGCTAGTCATATCCCCCTAGAACGACTGGGTGTGATTTTAAAATAAATTAATAAGGGGAGGGGCCGGAGAGATAGCACAGCGACATTTTCCTTGCAAGCAACCAATCCAGGACCTAAGGT
>PVKC010044562.1:0-11136 GCA_004027635.1 Crocidura indochinensis | reverse complement strand
TTCTTTCTTTTCCCTCCAAACAGAATCACATAACTTGAACCATCTTGTTCTGCCTCACAAATTGAGAGGGAAATAATGGAGGGCACCAAGACCAAACAGTCTTATGAACATTAAGTAGAAATAAAGAATTATCAGACTTAAACACCAAATCCAAAGCCAACAACAGAATCGAAATCCAATCTACAACAAGCTGGACATAGAGGGGACCACTTATACTAGCAGGCAGGGGATCAATGGAGGGGGATATGGGATGCATGCTGGGAACAGGAGTAGAGAGAAGTCAATACTGGTGGTGAGTATGCCCCCAATTCAATGTCACTATATACCTAAACTATTTTTTTTGTTTTTTTTTGAGCCACACCTGTTTGATGTTCAGGGGTTACTCCCGGATAAGCACTCAGAAATTGCCCGGCTTGGGGGGACGCTGGGGGATCGAACCTCAGTCCTTCCTTGCTAGCACTTGCAAGGCATTCACCTTAACTCTAGTGCCATCTCGCTGACCCCTATGTACCCAAAATATTACTGTGCAATATTTTTAATCCACTTTGGTCAAAATAAAAATTATTTAATTTTACAAAAGTCAAAGTAGTGATCTTAAATGAAAGCTTTCTCTATGTGACAGTGAAAGTGCATTAACCTGATTGCTCGTCCTACATGGGATGTCTGTGCAATAAAGAGGCCATATGACTGCGGATGTCAAGTGGTTAGTCCATTCTCTCCTCCCTTACATTCAGGCTTTAGCTCCAGGCAGCATTCGCTTCATAAGACACACAAACATTTCTCCCCGACTTTTTAGGGGACATCTTATGGCAAGAAAAATACAGTACTTTACGGAAGAGTCTAATAAAATATCTACTTTAAAGTTTTACTATTGTCACTATGTGTATTTTCCTTTTAATAGAATATCTATATTCTAATAGAATATCTACTTTGAAGCTTCACTGTTGTCACTATGTATGTCTTCCTTTTATAATAAAGCACTGAATTTCTTTTTGTTTTCTGTTTCCATGATTTCTAAGATGGTTGGATAAATTTCTCCATGAAGCATTTGTATGGCTAACAGCTGCATTCATATTAGGCATGATTTTTAGGATTCATTGAGAAAATATAGCCACTCATTAGAAGCCACTAATTAGATCACAAAATCTTATGAGAAAAAAAAAACAATATTCAATCATCCTGATTTTTCTTCAATGGCCTCCATTACTTCCCTCCCTGCCCGCAGGAAAACATCACCACTCAGAATGGCATATCTTTCTATTTTGTCCATTTCCTCCTTTATTGAGATCCTCATTTATATCCTCTATGAAATAGTTTTATTGCTGATTCTATACTCCAATAAAAATAAACATTTACATGATTTTAATTATTAGTACAAGTTGGTCTATGCCTATATATTTTACATTGCTAATAACTATGAAAATAATTATAAAAATATCACACATACCTCTAGGAGATCTGCTTTCTGTTCATATACCATTTGGAAATGTCTGACTTGTGGTCCTCCATCCAAACCAACATGATGAGGGAAAAAATACAACTTCCTGATTAGCTAATATTATTGGAAATGATACCTAGATATGAGATATCCCTGCGTTAAGAAAATAGGAAGGGGTGATAATTCTGGTCAACATATAGGCAACGAATATTTTGTAAGATAAAAACTCTCCTTAATGTCTATGACAAACTATTTTCCTGCATATATTTTGAGAGCTATATAAGGAAAGATTGATTAGTAAGTAACCTACCCAGCAATGGGTAAATAGCCAAATACAAAAGAGCACAAAAAATTTAAGGACAGATGAGAAATGTAGGCAGTACAAGAAAAATAACAGGAGTAACTTTGGTTACTGATTATCACTAGTACCTTAACAAGAAGAATTGAAAACTGCAGAATAATTTCAGAAAAAAGATATAAGCAGTTGCAAGGGAGTATTTTTCACATTGACTATAATTGTGAATTATAATGGTATAATGAATTTTCTAAACTTCCCACAACTAATTCAAGAAACTTCTTATAATGTGTTATATATCAATGTTTGATTAATAACAGGGTTATTTTATCAGTGAAAATTATAGTGAAGAAGTTTATGGACATTCTTTATAATAATGAAGACAATCTGAAGGCAGAAGGTTACTTTTCATGGAAAAGATCTTATTACTTTGTAGATAAATGTGCCCTGAGAATTAAGTAGAATTTTCTGCTTGTCAATGCTAAGAATCTAAAGTACTTGCCTTCTTTTCTGTATAGAACCCTTAGTATAAAAAATAGCTAATAATTTATGTGCTAAGTCAAATAAAAGAAGAGGAAGGAAGGATCTTGAAGGTAGAAAAAGCACAAAGATTAGGGGTCTGCAGATAAGGACATGTTAACTAGTCAAACACAAATGATGCTTTCTTTTTTGTAGAGTAAGCCATTGCTTCACATAAAATATACAATAAGGGCTAGAGAAATAGTACGAGAGTTAAGTCACTTGCCTTGCACATGGCCAACCCCAGTTTGATCCCCAGCATTGCTGAACCTAGAGCACTGTCAGGAACGATTTCTGAGTGCAGACTAAAAGTAAACCCAGAATGTGGCTTATAAAAAAATATCAAAAATACCCCAAACTATTAGCTTATGAGAACTACCATAACAAATTGCTATCTACTAGATGGCTTGGAGATTTTTTTCAGAGTTCTGCAGTGTTGAAATGCTGAATTCTCTTTATTTCTGCTGCCCTATTGTGAAGGCAAGATTGTCCCTCTGGGTAACCTGGATATCTCTCCTCTTTTTCTAAGGACAACAGAATATTGGATAGGGGCACTCTGATTATGCTACCTTAATTTTCTCCTTAAATGTCTTACTTCCACATATAGCTAAATTCAGTGCTGTGGGGAATTGTATCTTCAGCATAGTAATTAGGGAAGAAAATGCAAAAGTGAGCCTATCAAAATGCCATCTGTAGCATTAAAGAGATAGTTATACAGACTACGTGAGGTATTCCTTAGTCCCATATGCTACCTAGACTTTGAGCAAAGAAAAAGAAAAAGCAATGAAAAACATGTTTTCAGTATGTATGTGACTTAAATATAGACTATTTCTTAGACCCTTATCTATATATGAACTATATCTGATAGGGGGTTACAATACAGAAGACACAATTTCCAGTTTCAAGTAAAGAATATGAATTCTTACCAGTTATTTTTTTGGTGATGTTCAGGTGTAAGTTTTGTCTCCGAATTCAGGAATTACTTCTGTTGATGTTTGAGGTACCACACAAGGTGTTGGAAATTGAACTTGGATTGGTTATATGAAAAACAAATGCCCTACCCACTGTAATATCTCTCAAAACCCCACCAGCCATTTCCTTACCTTCATACCATTTTGAATACTAAAACATTCAAAATATTTTACAGGCATATTAAATATATCTATACTAAATTCTTTGCCAAGGCCTTTTTAAGGAATATTTTTTACACCTCACCAAACCAATTCTGGTACAGTTTGCCATAAAAGGAAAATCAACTTGTTGTCATCTCAGTTTATAGTTTGGCTTCAAGTTTGGTTTCAGCTGGTGTAGCACTCTCATAGTTAAATCATACAAAATTATCTTAGCAGTAATGAACTGATGCAAGTGGCCTTAAAATAGAATAGTCTGTATACAATCTAGAAAGTAATAATATAACAGTTGGTTTATATTCTGACAAGCATAGTCATCTTTCCCACTTGCATAAAGTAACTATACATCTACAACAAATATGAAAAGGCAACTTTGGGGCTGGAGAGATCTGAACAGGACCATCGTACATTCCACTCATATACTGCTCTACTGGATATGTCCATGGGGGATTCTCAGCGCTGTTGGGGTGCCAATACTACAGGGTGCTTGCATTGAATAATTGGCCAGGTTGACCTAGTGTAATTGTCTTAGGGGACCCCTGAGAATCCCAAGAACCACTTAGAGTTCCCTTTCCCTCCAGAACTTCAAATAGAGAGACAGTATTCAAGAACATTAATAGCTAATTTTTGAGCTAATTTATAAAAAAAAACTTTTTAAAATGTCATGTTTGCAAAACATATCTCAATATTAGAAGCTGGAGACAAAAAAGGATAAATCTCCATTTTTCCTCCAAATGTTTATGTGATTCTTCATGAGTATGCCTCCAAATACTAGAACACACATTTGTAACTGAGCATTATACAGTGTTGATTGCAAAATCCTTCTGCACTGATAACTGTTCTTGGCATATTGTCACAAGTCCAAAAGTATAAATTTCTATGGAAAACTAGGTTCATTTCGGTGTCTTTTGGGATATGACTGTATTTCCCTTCTAATGAAGTACGTTTCAAATAAGAAACCATCTCTTCCCAAAAATTAATACAATCTGTCAATTTGATAGATCCATCAATAATTTTACTAACTAGATAGGAACTTGTAACCAAATTATAAGCCAAATGGTCGACTTTGGTATTTTTTTCTTATAGCAAAATATTCTTATGGTCAATTAGTTATGTAGTAGAATGTCTGTGACCAAACGTTTCTGTAGCAAATAACTTGCAGCATGGGCAGAGATTAGTCTGATTGTCTCATACTTTCTAATTTTGGTAAAATGGGAGGCTAAGAAGACCCTTCTAGAAAATGTCTCAGTATGTTCTACATGTTTGCCACTGATTGCATTCAAGAAGGCAATTCAATATGACCTCCTTTTGTGTCTGAATACTCTCTTTTGGATGCTATAGCTAAAATATGGAAATATATCCAAAGGAAGCTTTAAATATGACTTTTAAAAATATTTAAATGTTGTAAACAGCAAATAATTGTGATTATAGAACTTCACTCGGTAGTTTATTTGATCTTAGAAGTGGTGCTTCTCGGGACCCCGGAGATAGCATGGAGGTAAGGCGTTTGCCTTTCATGCAAAAGGTCATCGGTTCGAATCCCAGTGCCCCATATGGTCCCCGGTGCCTGCCAGGAGCAATTTCTGAGTATGGAGCCAGGAGTAACCCCTGAGCACTGCTGGGGTTACAAAAAACAAACAAACAAACAAAAAAGAGTGGTGCTTCTGACAGGGACATATTGAATACATGAATAGAAAATTAGCATTTACTAGTCTTTCCAACTTTGTCTACCTTTTATCATTTGTAAGATGTGTTTCGTGTATTTTATGTAATACGACCAGTTGAGAAGTTACAATGAAAATAATTTAGCGACACAGTAACTGAAATGAGAAATGAGAAAAAGAAATAAAATACCTCCTGATGTTTTCTCAGGGAAAAGCATTAATAATGCAACAAGTCATAGGTACAAAAAATGATTTGCTGTATAAGGGAGGACATATTCACAAGAAGTAGGAGCAGGTGGGGGTTTTGAAAGGCTTCATGGGCAAAAGGTTATGAGAAAAGGGAAAAGGAAGTTCCACCAACACTTTCTGTAAACGTTAAAACTGAAAGTTGGATCAAGATAAGAAACAGCCTATGTGCGAACAGAACAAGAGAAGTGGGGGCAGAGAACGGAGGAAACATGGCCTAGTACACTAAAGGATTAAGAGAACAGAGATATAAAAATATTAGCAATGTTCTGCCCATTTTTTTGAAAGTAAACACACCCAGTGAGGCTCAGGAGTTACTCCTGGCTATGCTCTTAGAAATTGTTCCTGACTTGGAGGACCATATGGGACACCAGGGGATTGAAACGAAGTTCGTCCTATGCTAATGTGGGCAAGGCAGACGCCTTACTGTTTGTGGCACCTTTCTGACACCATGTTCTGCCCATTTTTAGTGAGAGTCCCCTTATCCAAGATTCTATTTTAGTGTTTTACAATTTGCTTCTCTGCATGTACTACTTGTTATTTCTTTATCACCATTCCAATTTTGTTATGTCAGATTTTTTTTTTATCTTTTAAGATATGTTTCATGCACTGGCACTCAATAGGGAATGTAAGCTACACAACTGCAATCTAGAAATGCCTTTGGAAGATCTATTCTTTAAATGTTTCCTTTTGGGACACACTGGTAATCTTAAGGATCATATGCAGTGCTAGCGAGCAAACTTGAGTTCGCCATATGCAATATAAGTGTCTTATCCGCTATAGTATTTCTTCAGTCCATTTCTTCTGCCCATTATAATTGTATTCATTGTCAGAATTTATATTCTAAGGAAGTACATAAAGATATAATATTGCTAATAATAACTTTTATTCAAAAGGCTGAAACAAAAATACAATGTTAAGTGAGTAAAGTTAGTAAAATGGAATTCACACAATATGAAACCTTACATTAAGTATTCATTAATTATTCAGTTATTATTGTTTATTATAAGCATATATTTTAGTACAAAGTATTCACATTAATTAAATATACACAATTATTGTTGATTATTCTAAGCATATATTTGAGTAAACATATAAAATATATGTGGGGAAATGCATAAAATTTTCCAAAATTAATAAAAATAAGTTTTTGTTTTATTTTTATATATGTAACTCAGACCCATATACTAAGTTAAATTTGCAAATGTATGGCTAGATGAACAATAAAGTTTTTACATTGTATTTAAAATTTTTGTAAGTAAAATAAATAAAAAGCTGAGACCAGAGTGATAGCATTGTGGATGAGCATTTGCCTTACATGTGGCTAACTGGGACCACCCTGGTTTAATCTCTTTCATCCCATATGGTCCCTCGGTTTGCTGGGTGTGATTTCTGAGTTCAGAGCCAGGAGTAACCCATGGGCACAGATAGGTGCAGCTCCCAAACAAACAAAAAACAAACAAATTAAACTGAATTTATAAGTCTATATCCCTATATCCCTGTTTTTTTTTTTTTTTGCTAGGCACTGCTTCATTTAGTTGAATGACAATTACTCTTCACAAAACTGTTCATTCAGTAGTTGAGAAAATATTCCTTGTCAAAATTAAGTGATATTGCTACCTTAACATCAATTATTTATTATGCACTAACACTTTGAAATATAATTTATACATGATTTATTAGTTGAAAATATAACATAATTCTATTAGTTCTATGCATGGCAAAATATCCTAGTGATTCCAGTTAACATTTATCAGCATGAATAGATCAAAAGTATATTTTCTTATATAAGAACCTTTAAATCATATCTTTTTAGCAACCTTTAAATAATTTGTGCAATATTATTAATTGTACTCACCATGTTCCACAGTACATCTCAATTATATTTACATTATAGCTGAAACTTTATATATATACATATTTATGTATACATACAATTTTAAACTCCCGTTTGCCATTTCACTAATCCCTTTTGCCATCTTTAGCACCAATCTCTCACAATTTGTTCCCTATAAAGTAGGTTTTTGTTTTGTATTTTTTAATTTCTTTTTTGTTGTTGTTGCTTTTGTGTGATATTCAGGCCTAACTCCTAATTCTACCCTTAGTGACCAGTCCTAGTGAACTCAGGGGATCATACATGGTGTAGGAATCAAACCAAGGTTATGTGCAAGATAAGTATTCTGCCTACTATATACTGGTAGGTTCCAGCCTCTGTTCTGGTTTTCAGAACTCACATTTTACAAAGAATAAACTGAGTAATAAAGCGAGTCAGACACTGTAGGATTACTGTAGTTTTGATCTAAAACTTTAAAATTATACAAAAAATACTTATATGTATTGCCTACCATGAGGTTTAAGAATTCTGGGGGCCAGAGTGATAGTACAGTGGTAGGGTGTTTGCCTTGAACTTGATAGCCCAGGATAGACCTGGGGTCAATCCCTGGCACTACATATAATTTTCCAATCCTGCCAGGAGCAATTTCTGAGTTTAGAGCCAAGAATAAACCTTGAGTGCAGCCAGACGTGGCCCCAAAACAAAACAAACCAAAGAATTCTAGCTGTATCTTAGAAAACTGGGTTTGAACTCAGTTCTTCTATTTAATAGTAGCTTAAATGCATGCAAGGCTATTATCCCTTCTAAATTGTTGTCTCTGACTATAAACTAAAGACTCCAAGTTTGTGTTATCACCTGGTTGTCTCAGTAGGTATTGAAATAGCAATGAACCACAATTTTCAGGAAGTAGCTTCTGAGGTCAGTCAGGAAGAGACTGTATTGTACCTTCCATAGAGGGTGCTTTTGAGGACTCAACATAATAACACAAGAATAGTCTTTAGAACAGCACTCAGCAAGCATAAAAGCATCCAGTACTTCTCTATTAGTGTTATAAAAAGCAGTGATTCTGTGTGCTCCAAACCATGCTAACCTTGTGAAAAATTACAACACCAATACTGTTTTGATTTATTTTAGGTGTTAACTACTTACTATTTCATTGTATCCCAGAACTGGAATAACATTTACTATGGTTTTAAAGCCATGAAAACTAATCATAAATTAGTTTATTATACTAGAGAAAAAGTAAGGCAAGTTAATAATAATCTGAGTCAAGATGACAATTAAATATCTCATACCAGTAAAAATTATATATATCAAAATATACTGTAAACAACTTTTGTTGGCAGATATGGTAAAAAAAGGAACATTTATCTACTGCTGAGAAGGGAATGTTACCTAGTTCAATCTTTTATTTATTTATTTATTTATTTATTTATTTTCGTTTTTGGGCCATACCCTGTGACGCTCAGGGGTTTCTCCTGGCTATGTGCTAAGAAATCACTCCTGGCTTGGGGAATCATATGGGACACTGGGGGCTTGAACCACAGTCCATCCTAGGCTAGTGCATGCAAGACAGACACCCTAAAGCTCGAACCACTGCTCTGGCCTCATTTATTATTATTTTTATTATTACTATTATTATTATTACTAGTGGCTCAATCTTTTAGAAACAGGAGGATATTTCTCAAAAATAAAAAATGGAGAATCCATATGACTCAGAAATTCCACTTCTTGTTATCTACTTCCACAACTCAAAAATTCATTCAAAGGGTCATGTGCACACCAATGTTCATTGAAGCACTTAGCATCACAGCAAGACTATTGAATTAAGCCAAGTATCCAATAACAGATGAGTGAATTAAAAATAGTGTGACATGCACATATACACACACAGGAACACTTTTCAGCTACAAGGAAAAAGTAGGTGAATTAAAGACAGTGGGGCATACACATACCCACTTAAACATACACACAGAATGGAGCTACAAGGAATATGAAATCATCTAATTTGCTTCAACTTGGAAGAAATTAGTGTATATCATGTTAAGTGAAATAAATCAGAAGGGGCTGGAAAGGTAGCAAGGAGGTAGGGTGTTTGCCTATCATGCAGAAGGATGGTGGTTCAAATCCCAGCATCCCATATGATCCCCCTGAGCCTGCCAGGAGCGATTTCTGAGTGTAGAGCCAGGAGTAACCCCTGAGTGCTGCCAGGTGTGACCCCCCAAAAAAAAAGTCAGAAGAAAAACAAATGCAGTATATCTTACCTGTTTTATGTAGAATAACAGTAAAACAAATACAAGGTATAAAGGTAAAGAAAACCTTAACCATAAATTATAGAAATAAATAGTTGAGGAAAGCAATATATGGGGAGGATAAAAAGACGGGAAGTACAAGAGGCAAGGATCAGGGACCTTGCTTGGACCTATCAATAGTGAGGATAAGTGAAATATTTGTATATATCTAAAACAGAAAACTAACAATACTGTAAACATGGGCCCCAAACTACAATAATCAAGCTTAAAAATGTGCTTGGTTAGGAGGAATTGTGTGGGATGGGAGGGAACCAAAGAACACTGGGTAAAGCTGACAGTGGTGGTGGGATTGGTGCTGGAACATTGTATGCCTGAAACTATTTTGGACACCTATATAAATATCCTTACACAATTAATTTTTTGGGGGTCACACCCGGCAGTGCCCAGGGGTTACTCCTGGCTCCATGCTCAGAAATTGCTCCTGGCAGGCACGGGGGACCATATGGGGCACCGGGATTCGAACCAATGACCTTTTGCATGAAAGGCAAAAGCCTTATCTCCATGCTAGCTCCCAGGCCCCCCCAATTAATTTTTTTTTTAATTTTGGGGACATACCCTTTGTGCTGAGGGCTTACTCCTGGCTTTGCACTCAAGAATCAGTCTTGGTGGGCTTAGGAGACCTTATGGGGAACTGAGGTTCAAACTAGGGTCAGATGTATATAAGAAAACACCTTAAACATTATATTATCTCTCTGCGAAATACAATTTTTAAATAAATAAAACTTAGTGGTTGTGTGATAAACTAACAGTACACTAATACCATAAATGCAAACATCATTATAAAGGCATTCCTCTAATTAAAATGATTTTTGTACAAGTAAATTAGAGGGGTGCCATAATGATAGTACAGTGAGTAAGGCATTTAATTGCACACGACTGATCCAGAATAAATTCCCTGCACATCATACACTTTCCAAAATCATGCCAGATGTGATCCCTGAGAACAGATGTAGTAATAAGCCCTGAGTACAACCAGGGTCTTCAAAAACATAAAACGAAAACATAAATCAAAGTGGAAGAAAAAATGCATTGATGAAAATAAATTTCCTTTTATAATCATATGTGATAGTTATTCCAGGCCTGCAATATTCTTTTGGACTTACATTGCCTTAATTGGGTTATTATCACATAATTTATACAAACATAACCATGAATTTCAGCACCTCTTTTCTTTGAAAAGTGTCAAATACAATACTATTAATATAAAATATATTCATTGGTGACTTGGAATTTTCACTAATGTAAAGAAAATATATTCTTATCTGGTAAGATTTCCAAATAAAGTCCTATAATTTAGAAAGATCAAAATCTTCCTATATTATATTTTTATTATTATCAATTTATATATATTATATTTTTATTGTTTTTATTTATTATTTATAATCTTCCTATATTATATAATATATAACATATATTATATATCATATATAATATATAGCTTTCTATATATTACAAAACCTTATATGTTTAAGGTTTTTTTTCTGATCTCTTTTTTGTATGCTGTCCAATTTTTCACATTTTAAACTCTCTCAATTCTCAATATCTATATTATTTTTTTAAAGAAAATATGTTACAAACATATAAGCCAGATAATAATTCTTGTCGGATATTAGAGCAAACAAATTATTAAAAATTATCTCTTTAGTCTTCGTAACATCGATTTTAGTTTGCTAGCCTATTTAAATTTAATTTTAATTT
>PVKC010044561.1:0-11603 GCA_004027635.1 Crocidura indochinensis | reverse complement strand
CTCCTGGCTATTCGCTCAGAAGTTGCTCCTGGCAGGCACGGGGGACCATATGGGGAACCTGGGGATCGAACCGCGGTCCGTCCTAGGTTAGCGCAGGCACCTTATCTCCAGCGCCACCGCCCGGCTCCAATAATTAAAATGTCTTATTGAGATCTAGATATATAGTACAGAAAAGAAGGCATTTTCCTTGAATTTAGCCTGTACTAGCCATATATTCCCCCAGCTTTTCTAAGAGTTTATTCATGAAAGTCAGGAGTGTCCTTTGAACAATGTCCATTGTACACTAATAATATAATAAATTTTTTCTGAATTCAAATTATTTTTATATATTATACTATTATTCAACAAAAGCCATAGATTTTACTTAAAAAAATAAATCCTATATATTGTTAACTAGTGGTTAATTTTGGTAGTTTCTAATTGCTACTCCTCGGTTACAATCAAGAAGCAAGTAGCAATCTTGGATTACTTAATAACTTCCTTCTAGTTTCCTTGATTGAATTTTGTTTCCTTAAATCTGTTGCAACAGAGAAGACTGAAGGCATCTGTTAAAAATAAATCAAACCAGGGGCCAGAGCGATGGTGCAGCAGTAGGGTTTTTGCCTTGTATGAGGCTGACCCAGGACGGACTGGGGTCAACCCGTGATGTCCCATATGGTTCCCCAAACCAGGAGTGATTTCTGAACACATAGTCAGGAGTAACTTCTGAGTGTCACCTGGTGTGGACCAAAAATAAAAAATAAATAATAAATAAATTAAAATATATAAATAAAACAAACCAGGGACCAGGATGTAGACAGCACAATAGCTATGATAAATGCTTGGAATATGCCTGACCTCGTTTTGATTACATGGTCCTCGAGCCTGGACGAAGCCTGGACGAATGCTGCTCTGGGGTTTCTAGCACCACCATCTCTTAGCACTATCAGAGAGACTGGCATTCCTGATACCACAATGTTTGAGTATCATAATATCCTGGGCCCTTTGCAATGTTGTTGTTTGCACTTTTTTTCCTCCGTGAGCAAAATTGTTTAACCTCAGTTATTTTCATGTGCTTATGGCTAGGTTAGTCTCCTTTAAAAAATTAATTAAAACTCTGCTGTCTTAAAAATCTATAGCAGCTTCCTGTGGTTGGATTGACAGTACAGAGAGTATAATACTTGCCTTGCACATAGCCCACCTGGTTTGATGCTCATCATCACATAGGGTTTCCTGTACCCAAAGCCCTGATTCAGGAACAACCCCTGAGAAGTACTGGATATGTCCAAAAAATAAAAAAAAAAAGTTGATAGTAGCTTCCTGAAAAGTCCTGCACATGGTGTTTTGTGTTCATTTACATAGTTTATTTAACCACTTTATAACAACCATTAATATATATACTTTTAGTCACCTCTTAAAAGCTATATATGAAATGCATTTACTTATTTACTTATTTTGATTCTTTGTATTATCTTATGACTATTCATTAAGGTCCATAAAAGCAAAATATTTTTTCTATAACTATTGCTCCACCCAAAACTGGCATTCACATTAAACTCTGTTCTTCTTCTTCTTCTTCTTCTTCTTCTTCTTCTTCTTATTATTATTATTATTATTATTATTATTATTATTATTATTATTATTATGAAATAAACCCATTCCCATGGTTTTCTTTTAGTGATCTGGATCTCATTTTGTCCAGTTTATATTTTGAGGGGGAATGATTTTGAAATGGTTTTATAGTCTCTAAACTGCTTTATTTATGCTAATGACTTCAAAATGCATTAACTTAGAAGCTCTTTCAGGCCAAGTTAATCATCTTAATTATAGTGGTTTCTGGCTCCTTCATGAGTTTCATTGCCCTTATCAATATGTTTCAATTTACCTGCTGAGAGTAAGAGAAACTGAAGTGACTCCTGGTTTTTTTCATTAAACACCCAAGTATCAGGAAAGGGCTCCCTGTTAGCCCCGTAAAGATACTAGATTAATTACATCGTCCCACTTTCTCAGAGTACACAATGTAATTAACAGATGCCTTTGTTCTTTCTGTCATCCAGGGAGAAATTAGAAAATTCCTTTGGGTTTTAGAATTGACTTCTGGAGCCAAAATCTCTCACCTTGTTAGTCCCTTTTCACTTCCAATCTTGGTGTGTATAACACAGAAAGCGTCAGTGAGGATGCTTGAATTATGTAAAGAGGCCCCTGTGTCCTGGCTTGAGGATGTGATGATTAAATTCAAATGTCAAAAGAAAAAGGATAGATCACTAGTGAGAACGATGCTTGATGCGAAGGTGAGTTCCTCCTGTGTGAAGTCTAAGGGAGCCTAACTAATGATGGGCCTTCTTGAAAAGAGGAAATAAATGGGCAAACTATGAGATTCTTAGGCTGAATCATATTAGATGAATTATCTGAGATTTTATAGCCAGGATTTAAAATCTGAATTATGTTCACTGAAATACCTGTAACCATAGCCAGAAGAGCTGGTCAATTCTCAGTTTTGGACAAATATATTCATGGAAAAATGAAAAGACAAATGCATTCATGGAAAAATGAAATGACAGAATAGTATAGTATATACCTCAATATAGCACAGTGAGAGGAGACAAGATTGTTAAAAATTTGAACAAAATTTGTCATATATTGTAGAGCAGGAAAATGATTAAGTATGGACTACGTATTCCAAATGCTTCCCATTTTCCATCTATAAGTCAATCACAATGAGCTCATTATTTATGAGATAGCTAATAAAAGTAAGATGATTCAGTCTTCTATCCTTCCTAAAAAGATGTACTTGTGATACAATTATTCATTTTACACATTCTTTTTCTTCTACTATTTTAGTAAAGATTTAGAGAATCTTTGGCTTGCATGTGGTGGACCCAGGATGGACCTGGGTTCGATCTCCAGCATCCCATATGGTCCCCCACATAAGGAGTGATTTTTAAGTGCATAGCCAGGAGTAACCCCTGAGCTTCACTGGGCGTGGCCCCAAAACTAAAGTATATATACATATATAAATATAAATATATATATGAACTATATAATAAATAACCTGAATTGAAGATCCAGTAATCCCTCTAAAACAGTTGAAAGATAAAGAAAAAATACTAGAAAAATAGAGAAACAAATTTAAAAAAATATAAAATATTCGAAGAGCTCCCTACATATTTTGTTAAATTAAAAATTTTACACTTGTTTGGGGCCCGGGAGATAGCATGGAGGTAAGGTGTTTGTCTTTCATGCAAAAGATCATCGGTGCAAATCCTGGTGCCCATATGGTCCCCCGTGCCTACCAGGAGCAATTTCTGAGCATGGATGGAGCCAGGAGTAACCCCTGAGCACTGCCGGGTGTGACCCAAACACCCCCCCAAATTTTTTTTACACTTCTTTAATAACTGAAAGCTGAGCACTAGTACAGCCAGTAGAATATTTGCCTTCCATTCAGCCAATACTGCTAGAAGTGAGTCTGGAGTCCAGAACCAGCTGAGAGTGACCCCAAGCAAACAAAATAATAACACCTGACAGCTGATTTGGTTTTATTCTGAAGTATCATTGTGCCCAGTGGAATATTTAAAATTGTGGCTACTGGCCATTATTTGTTCTAAATTTTCAGCTCTTGTCTATGAGTTATATTCTTACCTTCATTGTCTACTCTTTCTCACATGACCTGCCACAAGCATTTTGGCAACATAAGTATCTATAAAACAATACACAGGAAAGAAACATTTTTAAAAATCATAAATTTGAAAATACAATTGACTTTATCAAATGAACCAAGCAGTATCTGGTCTAGTAAGAAGAACCTGGAAGGAATATTATAAAATAAAAGATTTATAGAAATAGAGGATAAGATGAGACTTTTCACAAAGAAATATATCAGATAATATCACATACTCTTAGTTTGAAAGGTTTGAAATAGAAAAGATAAACTAATAAGTTTATTTCACTGGTGATAATTAAAAAACTTCAAGCCAATTGGTATAAGATGACCACTGGGAAGAGTTGAAAATTAATTATATTTGATATTATTAAATCAAGCTTGGGAAGACATGAATGCCTGCGTTTGAGATCTTTCCTTTCTCTTTTTAAGAAAAAATTATTTTGTTTTGAAGAGGAAAGTATGCTATGCAAGATATTCTCACTCATATGGATGAATCCTGAAACACTGGTGAAAGGATTTATATAATAAATTTCTTTGAAACTACAAAACACTGGCTAATGTTATTGTAATCTCTGATGTCAATTAAATGATTAATTTGAGAAGAAAATAGAAATCAAATGGAACATTCAAAGGTTATAAAATATAACAGAATTATAAAGAAAAATATTCTATTAATAAATACAAAATGCCAAATAGACCCCTTAACAATGCAGGCAGATTTGATGACAGTATTGATAAGAACTGATTTCTTCTGATGGTGTGTACTAAAAACATTTTTAAATACTCCTTTCACTTGGGTCTTTTTGAAATTTTTAATGATAAAATTCGTTGGAAGTAAAAATTTAGTGTATAAAGCCAGCTCATATACTTCTATCCTAGAAAATAATATATGGCTCGGAAATTTCTTATTTTTCTAAATAATAAATTCAGAACAACCAGTGTTTTTAGTGCCAAAAATTTTCTTCCCAATTAGTCTTACAGTTAAAAAAAAACCTGCATCAAAATGACCTAGAGAGCTCTGTCCTGTAGCCCCTTTTTTATATATCTTAGTAATTTACTCATTTTGTGAATAGTAAGTTACGCAGGACTCTCTTTTTAACACCCACTCATTTGGTTCTTAATCAGTGGGATCAAAGTATATAATTTTTACTATGCTGAGATATTTGTCTTCTTAGACATATTTTATTAAGAATGGTATCATGAATTAGTGTTGAATTTCATCTGATTATTTCTTTGCATATATTGATACATTATTTTTCCTTCCTTTCTTGGTAGAGTGTTTTACTTTACTAATTTGCATCTATTGAAACATTCTTCTGTCCCAAGATAATTTCCACTTAGAGTGTATCTTTCTTTAATGAGTTATTTAATTCAATATAATATTATTTTGCTTCGATTTTGCCTGTGTTCATCAGAAATATTAAAATATAATACCATTTGTGTGTGACCATATTTTCTGATTTTGCTATGGTAGGCATATGGGCATCATAAAAATGCTTAGAAGTATCCTCCCTTTGCAAAGTGTTTAAGAGATTGTAATATTAAACAAAAATTATTACTTTAAGATTTGGTAAAAAAAATCACTAATAAAAACATTTGTTCCTGAACTTTCTTCCTTTGAGATATTTATGATCTATTTATTTATGCACTTGTGATTGGTATATTATTTTTCATTTCTTTATGGTTTAGTTTTAGTATGCTAGAGTTTTCTAAACTTTAACTATTTCTTCTAGATTTTCAAATTTATCAGCATTGGTTGTTCATAGTACTCTTAAATAATCTTTTATATTTGTATAATACCTGCTATAATTTCTCACTTTTTATTTCAGGATTAATTTATTAGTATTTTTTCTCTTCATTTTGATGTATTATTTTTCATTTGATGTATTATTTTTCATTTCATTTCCAATATTTTTAAATATATGTTTTATTTTACTAATTGACCCAATAATTTATGAGAAACATTGTTTAATCATTATTTATTTGAAATTGTTATAGTTTTCTCCTAATATTTGATTTATAATGTTATAGCATTATAAAGTTATAGTTATTATGATTGATCCTGAATGGAGGTCTGACAGCATGGTTCTTGACTGTGGGGTGCTAGGGACCTCTGTAGTTACACCATGCAGTGCTTTAGAAACTATTCACTGCCAGAATTTAAGCTCAGGACCTTATTATATGGTGCTATGTGTTCTAACATTTGAGTTAATCCATTGGTCTCTTTATTTAGTCTAGCATTTGCTTTTAAGATTAACTTTAGCACTATATAAGCATTGGAGTTTTGTATACAGAAAAAAATTAGATTTAGGGGATGGAGCAGTAGTACAGCAGTTAGTGTGTGTGCTTATATGCTGCTGACCTGTCTTGAATCCCTGGCATCCCTGGAGTCTTTTAAGCTCCAAGTCCCCCAAGCATGCCAGCAGTAATTCTGAGGGCAGAGCCAGGAGTACCATTGAGTTTGGCTCAAAAACAAGACAAAACAACAAAAAACATTAGATTTATTAGAAACTTTTTCGTTGATAATTCAGATCATTAACATTGATATAATTCCTTAGATATGAATATTTATTGTCATTCTGCATTTAAAAGTCGATTCAGTTTATCCTTGTATTTTATCTTTCTTTTATTTTCCTTTTTTGTGCACTGATTTCTTTTTTATTGTTTCTGTTTGAATTATTTTTTAAATGTCTTTAGTTTTTGCTATATTAATTTTCCTGTTGAGGCTATTAGGAGGTTAATGTATTTCTATCCAAAGGAGGCATACTATTCTTGATCCCATTCTATTGGTGAATATTCTGACTTTTTACTTCACCATGTTTTATGTTTTTGTAGCTCTATAGCTTCAGTGTGTTATTCCTTTTCAGTTTATAGGAGTCTCTTTAATATCTCTTGTGAGACCCTTTAATGGTGCTACCTTCCTTTCATCTTTTTGACAGTGATGTTCTATATCCCTCCCTCAATTCTAAGCAATACTTTATCATAGTCTCAGGTGAATATCATTTTATTTTTCACTTCCTAAATATTTTGTGCCATCTCTTAAGTTCTGCAAGACTTCTGCTCAAACATCCACAGGATATTTTATAAAGATTCTCATATATGATCTATTTTTCTCTCAATTAGTTTGGCATTATATCCTTAAATTTTTGTATTAACTCTGATACATTTTATACGCTTATTTAAAAATTTTATATAAATCTTTTAGCAACTTATATCTAGACATATGATTCCCTCCTTAAGGTAGAAAAATTATATTACTAACCCTTCAAATACATTTCTGTAGTTCCCCCTCTCCTATCTGGAACTTGTGCAATGTGATATGACCCTCATATTTATGTGATCCCATTAGGTTCTCCCACTATGTTAGATATTTTTATATTTTCCTTTTTGATATATATGATTGTGTTTTTTTTCACAGTTTGTGTTCCAACTTGGTATTTCTTTCAGTTTTTCTTCTTCCTACCTGCTATTGAATTTCTTTTTTGTTGTTGTTGTATTTCAGTTCATTGGTTATGTGATTTAGATTTGTAATTCATTTATTTTTCATATATTCTTTATCCTGTGGAAGTTCTCAATTTGTTTATCCATTTTTCTTATTTTTTATAATCATCTTTTGGTAGCTACTTAATTTTTTGCTTTAAAATAAATTTTAAAATGAATTTTTTAATTTATTCTAGACAGTTTTCCTCTAATTAGTAAAGCACAAGAATATTAGGTAAGGTCACTAATTAACTTATTTATTTTTCCTAATGGAAATATTCTCCTTAAAAAAGAAAATGTGTGACACAGTGGTCTCATGGTAAGGGAAAAAATACTGCTGATGTGTCTGAGCTACATATTGCATTACTCAGAATTAAATGTGCCTGCTGTGAGATGCACCAGTTCTTGCCAAATTCTGCAATATGATTGCAGTATTTCTTCCAAATCTCAAATTTATTTATGCCAAGGGTATAGCTAAAAAGTGTAAGGGCATTTACACTATAGACATTGATAAACACTACCCAGGAAGTTCTATATTTTTCTTTCTCTCAGAGTTCCAGTTGTCATTTATTAGTTTGCTATTGACTACAAGTGACCATAAGTAACATTAAGGCAAACTCTGTGTTAGTTTATTCTAAAAGAATAAAACACTAGTGTAGGGAAGTAAATATTGGTTTGGTCACTAATTAGAAATAGCAAAATAGCTTTGATGGATTCCCTCATCCCCATGACATCTGCCACTCTCTCACTATTAAATAACTACATGCATATAATTCTATTTTTGTGTTTTTGACTTCTTGGTGACATGGAAATTTTCTTATAAGCAAAGGCATGCATGGCTTAGTTTCATTTATCTAGTGTTTAGATAAATATATATAAATATAATTATAATATAAATATAAATATTTATTACATAATTATTATTATATATATACATTTATATATAAATATACTATTTAGTCTTATAAAGACCTAAGGATTTCTGAATGTGTTACTTCCTGATTTCTCACCTTGAACAGAATGGAAATATTGTGTTGCCTCAATGTGTTTTGGCTATTGTGAGGATTAAAAAATAAAATAAAAGTTGTTTCCACATATTTTTGTAAAATAGCATATATAACACGTGAAAATTTATTTACTTTTATTAACTGTAATTTAGAACTACAAAACTCAGTAAAATTTTTCTTAAAACAATTATTTGTCATTTAATGTATTATATGTTTGACAAACTTTTTATAGTAGAATATAACAGACACAACTAATAATTGAATGGAGAAAAATAAATTAAATTTAGTCATTTCTATAAAAGTTATATTTCTGGTCTTTACAACTACATTTACAAGAATCTTTTCAAAATGATCTCTCAATACATGAATAATTAATCCTTTAGAGGAAGTTTTTGTCCAGCTCATTTATATTATTTTCAAACAAGTTCTTTGGGATAGTTTAAATACAACATATTGATATTTATAGGGTTGTTATAAGTGTTTTAATCCTTTTAATTTGAAACTACACCAAACTTTGTAAATAGGGATTATTCTCAATTTTGTAGTCAGGGATTAGAGTACTATATAGAGTGACAGGGATTGATCTTGAGTCAGCCAGCAAGTGCCTAACCCGCTGGACTATTTTTCTGGCTCCTTGAGGATTATTTTTAAAAGTCTTTCACTATTTATTTTTAAACATTTCTTAGGGTACAGTTTTCCTTAAAGGTTTCCAGGTAAGTTCTACCAGTCACTGTTGTCAAAGTCAGTTTTCTGAAGTTAGTGCTCTTATTTTTCATATTTCAAAGAACAATACATCTTCCGGTTTCCACTGATGGTGCTTACAGTCTGGGTTTGCTGCAATTCAGTTTGAATAACACATAAAAGCTGCCTCCGTATAGCATTAGGACAGTATCTGTGTGTTTGTGAGATTGGCAGGTTTTCTTTCTAGTTCCAGTTCATAAACAGTTTCCAGGTGAAGCACAAGGTTTTCATCATTTCAAACTAAGATTATTACTGAGATGGATTTAAGGAAGGGAAACTGTGTCAGATGACCTTTACAGCTCTGTTATGGGAAGAAATTTTTACTTTACTTGTGGATATATTTACTCCAATTACTCAACATATATGCTTTGAAAATGTTTATATGATGTTAATCCATTTGATATACTGTATATGTCAAAATAATATATATACATATATATTTATATTTCCTAGATCTTAGACTCAGTGACAGTTGCTTAAATTAGACATGAAAACCAGAAACAGGATAACAAAAATCTCATATATTCCATAAGAATACCAGTATTAAATGTTAGTAGAAACAAGATTACACACATATGAACATTATATTTCTATCAATCTAAAAAGAAGCACAGGAATTGGAGCTATAGTTCAATAAGAAGGGTGCTTTCTTTGGATTTAGCTGACCTGGGTTTAATCATTGGCATCCTATTTAGTCCCCCAACCGCGTGTATATAATTCCTAAGTATAAAGCCCAGAGTAACCCTTGAGCACTGCCTGGTGTGCTTCCCTCTCCCCCATAATAAAAAAACATTACTTTTTCCGTTTGAAAAAAAATTAAAAGTATTATTCTGTTCTTTTTTGAGAAGTATATATATATATATATATACAAAAATATATATACAAAAATATATATATATATATTTTGGTTTTTGGGCCATACCCGGTGACGCTCAGGGGTTACTCCTTGCTATTCACTCAGAAGTCGCTCCTGGCAGGCACGGGGTACCATATGGGGAACCGGGGGATCGAACAGAGGTCCGTCCTAGGTTAGCACAGGCACCTTACCTCCACCGCCAACGCCCGGCCCCAAGAACTATATATATTTTTAAATCTTGCTTATGAATTGGTAAATTCATTTCATTTTACCTGAACTCCCAGTTTTCTCAAATATAAAGTGATGCTTATGTGTTTTTATGTCTTTAATTAGACTAGAACCTGTTTTTGGACAAGGAACAGTAATAGTTTATCTTTACTACTTTCTGAATTTAGTATGGTAACTGGTGCACAGCAAACACTCCACTTGGGGAGCCTGAGCGATAGCATAGTGGCAGGGTGTATGCCCTGTAAGCAACCAACTGAAGACAGATCTAGGTTTGATCCCCGGCATCCCATATAGTTCCCTGAGCCTGCTAGGAGCGATTTCTGAGAGCAGAACCAGAAATGACCCCTGAATGCTTTCGTGTGACCCAAAACCAGGAAAAAAAATCATGAAGTTACTCTTCCTTACTAATGCAAATTTAGAAGGATGTATGAGTGAAGAAGGTGATACCCCTCAAAAATTGTGCACAAATATTATCCAATCGGGTGAATGAAGTTGTATCTGTAATTTCTTAAAGTCAATAGTTGCCTCCCATGGCTCCTCTGGACTAATTAGATTAACTGTTGCTGTCAGGGCTATCTAATTGCTTTGTACTGAAGAAAGCAAATTGCAGACAGTAGATATCAATGTAAAATCAAACAGAAAACAGGTGTTTGCTAATTAAATCTGAGATTTTAATGAATGACCCGTGAAGTTTTGGTAAGTAAATTCTACTCCCAACATCTGCTGCAATGTTCTCTATCTCTCTCCCTGTGTGTGTCACTATCTCTGTCTCTGTCTCTTTCTTAGTCTCTATCTCTCTTTCCACCTTGTTTATCCCCTCCTTGTCCTTAAAAGAGGAGTTTCCCTCTCCACTTCTTTTACTCCTAACATCCTCACCTCCTCAACCCACTTTTATAGCAGCATTCTGGCAAATAACCATGAACTGACAATTTTTAAATCCTTTTATCTTTATTATTTAAAAAGAGAAAAATAGATGTGCCTGTTCAGAAATGTTTTTTTGGGGGGTCACACCCGGCAGTGCTCAGGGGTTACTCCTGGCTCCATGCTCAGAAATTCCTCCTGGCAGGCACGGGGGACCATATGGGTCACCGGGATTCAAACCGATGACCTTTTGCATGAAAGGCAAACGCCTTACCTCCATGCTATCTCCCGGGCCCCAATGTTCAGAAATTTTAAACAAGTTAATTGTAATTTATCAAGAAAAATAACAATTATATATGTGCACATACGTCTATATGTACATATATACGCATTTGTCTAATGAATACATTATATAAAATGATATTTTGGTAAAAGAGATAACAGAATGGCAAAAGATAGGGAAAAACCACATTAAAACATTTTAATGCATAAATTGGTCATGGTACCCTAGGGGAGGCTTATTATGAGTTCTGGTTCATCTACCATTTGAGACTTTATTGTGAGTTAATTGGGCTTCCTGCTGAGATGACCTCATCTGATGAATGTTGCGTTTTGCCTTTCAATCCATTTGAAAATGGAAGAAGAGAAACTAATTTTAAAATATAATAAGACTTTAAAATGTGCCTTGTAAGCAAGTTTAACTGTATAGAAATGCTTCATTTTTATGAGTGCTAAAATAAGAGAACCAACTTAGAATGACTTAATAAAAAGGACATGAACAAATGTCAAG
>PVKC010044560.1:0-11563 GCA_004027635.1 Crocidura indochinensis | reverse complement strand
GTATTCTCTTCTGCAGCTGATTCTTGTGAAATTGCATCCAACTGGGAGCTGAATGTTAGCATTGAAAGGAAGAGAATCCAGGCCTGTGGCCCCTTCCCTGCCCTTCTGAGACCACCACCTGTTCCCTCTCTCACTTCTACAACTTAGTTCTTTCTAGAATATCCCATTTTGGGGGAGGGGGCATGGCATGATGGAAAGGTGAGCATGGTGGTGTTAGATAGAAGAGGAACCGAGAGACACTGAGGAGGAGTTTGTCGAGATGTCAAAGCAGAATATTGTGGACCAGAACTAGTAGAGTAGCAAGCCAGTTGCTACTCATCATGGAACAATATTGTCTTCAGGATCATGTGGGTGATGAAAGTGGTGTATGTTTGTGTGTTTTGCCATGCTGTGCAATGCTCATTACTTAATCCTGGCTCTATGCTCAGGATTCACTCCTGATGGAGCTCAAGGGACCCTATGGGATGCCAGGAATCAAACCCAGATCATCTGCATGCACAGCCAATACCTTCCCCACATTACTGTTGCTCCAGCCCCATGATTTCCCCTTTTGATTTTATAAAGTGACAAACCAAAGCAGTCTGAATGCTCTGAGTCCTGGAAATCCAATACAATCCAGGTGAAAATTTGTCATGCTTGGACACATTGCTGTGCCATGTTGTTGTGTGTGTGGTCAAGTATGTGGTGCAGGGAGAGGGATTCAACGATATTGTGCTGGGCCTAGATCAATCCTTTGATACTTTCAGATGGAAAGAGAGGTTGAATGATAGAACAGGACTTGAGGCTGGCGTATTGGAGCAGAGGGACCGGCATTGATACCCAGGTTAAACCATAGTATTGCATAAAGTCCCCCCACGCCGTGCCTGGAGTGATCCCTGGAGGAAAATGCATGTGGAGCATGTATGAGGCCCCAGGTTCAAACCCTGCCCCCTTGTGCACTCCAAGATGCCTCTGAGTCTTTGCTGGAACCCCTGAGCATCATGACACACAGACTTTACCAAAATGAAAAGCTAAAGAGGATTTAGGGTTCTGGAGCCCAGTTTTATGTGTGAGGATCCCAGGTCTGGTTTCCAGAATTTTAAAACTCACCAAATCACTGCCAGGATGGCTAATTTGATCACTTAGAATCAACATAGTTTTGGGGGCTTGATTACAATAAGCTACAAGGTTTCTGCAGGTTACTGCAATAAGCTGCAAGTTCGCCTGCTACTCCACTGCTGAAAGGCTGCAGAGGCCTGAAGAGCTCAGGTGGGTGCCAGGACAGAGAGAGAAGATAGAAGGGAGAGAGGGGAGAGAGGAGATAGAGAGGAAAGAGAGTATAGGGAGAATTAAAGTGATGAGTTTAGTCGGGATAAGAATTCAGTTTACTGGGGATAAGAACACAGAGACACCTCCCACCTTGAACATATGTCATGTGGACCCACCTTAGACTCCAGGTAATTAGACAGCGACTATCCAACCCTGAACCCTAAATCCTAGACATAGAACTGCACAATTCTCCACAACAGCTCCAGGAACCAAACTCCCTCTGTGACACCAACATGCACCAGTTTTGATATGACATCCTGACAATGAGGAAATGGCAACAACTTGATCTAAGATCAGGTTGTCTTACCTCATCATCTAATGATAAGATGAATCAGAAGACTTGTCATTCTTTGATCTGTGCAAAATAGAAGATTACTATCTAAAGAAGACTGACTGTGACAACTATGAGTAGGCAGAACATATCCTAGGATCAATAAAAAAGTCCTAGTCTAGGCTTTGACCTACGATCTGTACAACAACCAAGATCTCTAATTCCAGAGTTTTGACTGAGACAACTGCAACTGAACAGGTTCTGAAAACATAATGAAAGACTCTATCCTAGGCTGCATCCTAGGATCAGCACAAAAACCAAGACCACCAACTACAGAAGACTGATTTAAAGAACAGTGATGGAACAGAACTTCTAGAACCTAAAGAAAGACTTGATCATATGTTCCATTCTTAGACCTGTGCAGATACCAAGATCTCTAGATACAGAGGTTTGATTTTATCATCCATGAGGGAGCAGAAGTTTTTCGTACATCACAAAAGGGAAGAGTAAATGAACATGTATGAGTGTGTAGTTATTACCATGACAGTATACTTCAAGGGCAGAGATACCCTGTATCTCTTAGGCCAGGGAAATCCCTTTCTAATTTCCCCAATATTTACTGTGCCTATGTAGAAAAAAAAGAAGCAGCACAAAATAATGATTTTTTTGTTATTGCTATTGTTTTCATTTTTGTGCTCTGTTTTGTTTTTATTTCAGGACTGTGGTTATTGTGTGGTGCTTGTCTTTATTGCTGTAGTGCTTATTGGATTTGTTTTTGATTTCTCTTTTGTTATTGTTGTGGTGTTTCTCTTCCTTTTTCCCATTCTTCTCTCAAATGGATGTTTAGAGCCTCTAGATGGGCTCCACCCATTTTTTGCTTGTTTGATTTTACCCCATTTTATTTCTTTTCTTTTCTTTAAACAGAACCACATAACTTGAACCATCTTATTCCACCTCTTCAACTGAGGGGGACATAATGGAATAATGGAGTGTACCAAGACCAAACAGTTGTATGATCATTAAGTAGTAAGCTAGACACAGAGGGGACCACTTATACTAGCAGCCCGTGGGTAAGAGAGGGGGATGGGATGCATGCTGGGAATAGGGGTGGAAGGAGAACAACATTGGTGATGGGAATTCCCTTGATTTAATATTAATATGTACCTTAAATATTACAGTGAAAGATACATATTTCACTTTGGTAAAAATAAAAATTATTATTATATAAAAAAGTACAGAAAACAATGTAACCAGATCCAAGGACTTAACTCAATTTTATCAAATCTTAATTTTTTTTTCTTTTGGATTTTGGGTCACACCTGTCAATACTCAGGGTTACTCCTGGCTCTATGCTCAGAAATCGCCCCTGGCAGACCCAGGGAACCATATGGGATGCTGGGTTCGAACCACCGTCCTTCTGCATGAAAGGCAGACGCCTTACCTCCATGCTATCTCTCCGGCCCCTCAAATCTTAATTTTTACAATGTTCAATAAAGATTTTTGAAAAACAAACAAACAAAAAAATAAAGTGACTAGTTTAAGAGACCAGAGAAATAGTGCAGGTAAGACACTTGCTTTACATACACAGACCCTGGTATCATCGTGGCCTTGTAAATTCAGAAAATACCATCAGACACAGAGCTAAGAGTATCCCCTGAGCACCGCCGTGGTGACTCCAAAACAAATGATCTCTGGCTTGAAGCTTTCTGCATTCTCTGAAATGAGGGAGAAATCAAGCTGTGGGGCAATGCCGCATCCGGCCACTAGAAGACGCCCTGCGCTTCATCCAGGAATGGTGTCTGCGGGGTTGCCCCTGACTGTTAGTCTGCAGATAATCAAGAGGCAACCAAGAAACTCCTCAGCGCAGCGTTCTCAAGCTTGTGGACCTCAACATTACTCCTTTTTTTGGGTTGGGGGACACATCTGGCCGTGGTCATGACCTTCACTGACTCAGCACTCAGAGATTACTCCTGGTGGGACTTGGGAGACCATATGGGATCAAACACATATGGCTGGGTACAAGACAAGCACCTACTTTCTGTATCCTTCCGGCCTCTGGATTTATTTTATTTTGGGGGCAGTGCACACCTATTAGGTTCACTGTGTATTCCTGGCTCTGTGCCCAGGGTTCATTTCTGGGGTGGTTGTTGCAGGAGATAGCAGTTGCCTGCAAGGCAAGTATCTTACCTGCTGTGCTATCTCTTGGACCTGAACTGTTTTTTGTTTTGTTTTGTTTTGAGGGCCATATCAGGTGCTTCTCAGGGCTTACTCCCTGCTCTGTGTTCAGAAATGTCTTCTGGGGTCCGGAGAGATAACACAGCGGTATGGCATTGGCCTTGCACGCAGTCAATCCAGGATGGATGGTGGTTCAAATCCTGGCATCCCATAGGGTTCCCTGAGCTTGCTAGGAGTGATTTCTGAGGGCAGGTCCAGGAGTAAACCCTGAGCACTGCCAGGTTTTAACCAAAAGAAAGAAAAAAAAAAGAAAAAAAAAAGAAATATCTTCTGGCAAGCTCAGGGTACCCTATGGGATTCTAGGAAACAAACCTGGGTCAGCCCTGTGTTGGATGCATGCAAGGCAAATGCCCTCCCACCTGCACTATTGCTCAGACCAGGGCACTTTTTTTTTTAAACTAAGTTCTATTTTACGTTTATGATTATTATCTTTATTTAAGCACTATGATTACACACATGTTTGTTGCTGGGTTTCAGTCATAAAAAGTACACCCAGGCTGGATCATTAGCACAGAAGTAGAGCATTGGCCTTGCAAGCAGCTGACCCAGGATGGACCCGAGTTTGATTCCTTATCACCCATATGTTCCTCCAAAGCCAGGAGCGATTTCTGAGGGCATAGCCAGGAGTAACCCCTGAGATTCAATGGGTGTGAGACCTAAAATCCAATAAATGAAAAGAGCACCCCCAGGGCACATTTTAAAAAATGACTTTTTTGGGAGGAGGGTGGGCAGACATCTGGCTTCCAGTTTCTTCTTGGATTCTGGAGACCAGCTCTTGCCAGGTATAGGGTTTGGGGAGGCCCCATACCAGAGCCTTTCCCCCTAGTCTGGGGAGTGCTGGGAGGCTTGGCAGGTCCCCAGCTGTCCTTGTCTTGTTCCCCTGACTCCAGGCCTTTCCTGGGTGCCAGCTCAGATGGCCAGAAGTGTGTTCAGGTGGACTCTTAGTGGGCCCCAGGCTTCCCCTCTCCCTCCGCACTCCAAGGGGGAGATGCATCGGGAGGAGGGCAGGCAGACATCTAGCTTCCAGTTTCCTCTTGGTTTCAGGAGACCAGCTCTTGCCAGGTATGGGGTTTGGGGTGGCCCCATACCGCAGCCCTTCTTCCTGGTCTGGGGAGTGCTGGGAGGCTTGGCAGGCCACCAGTCGTCCTTGTCTTTTTCCCCTGACTCCAGGCCTTCCCTGTGTGTCGGTCTAGGTGGACTGTATAGGGGTCAACAGGCTTTCCACCTACCTCTCCTTCCACTAGTTGGAATGTGCCTTGGGAAGAGGGCGATACATTCTAGCACTGGATAATGTTGGGACAGTCACTGGAAATTTTTTTCTCGTTTGTATTGTGACGAGCTCATTTCTAAGATTTCACTGTCTCAGTCCCAACCCTTATTTCCCCCCATTTTCCCATGTAAGTGCAGCTCATGACTTGAAACCCCCCACATAGAGTGATGAGTGCAGTTAGAGAAATAACAACACTGAAAACTATCATAGCAATGTGAATGAATGAGGGAACAAGAAAGCCTGTCTCGAGTACAGATGTGTGTGGGTGGGGTGGGGAGGAGGGAGATATGGGAAATTGGTGGTGGGAATCCTGCAATGGTGAAGGGTTGTGTTCTTTACATGACTGTACCATACAACTACAATTATATTTGTAATCATGGTGTTTAAATAAAGATAATTAATAAAAAATGACTTTTTGTTTTGCTTAGGCGACCCTATGGGATACTGCAGGGATGGAACCAAGGTCAGCCACATGCAAGGCAAAAGCCTTCCCTGCTATGCAGTTGCTTAGGCCCCAATAGGGATTTTGCTAAATGCTTCACACAACCCTCCCTATAATTTTGAAGTGTTTATTATATTCCTCTGTTGGAATTTGTTTATGATTGTTATAATTATTAGGCCCCAGTGTTTTGACTTGGGGCTACATGGGTACCTGTTGGGGGACCAGATGGTGTTGGAGTTGAACCCAGGGCTCCATGTGCAAAGCCTGTGCTCCCAGACTCTAGCATCGCCTCAGCCTGCCAGTCGGACCCATGTCCTTCTGTCTCCTGGAGGAGCATGTTTTTGTGTCTGTCCTTCTGTGCAGTCATTGTAGATACCATGTATCTGTCTTACACAGAACTCTCAGATTTCATAATGCCTCAAACTTCCTTATTTCCATCTTGACTACTAGTGGAATCAGATTTGTTCCCTGTAACTACCTAGTATTGTCACACCCCCAATCCTCCTGCTTAAGCTTACCTACAAGAAAGACCCTCCCATTCCTGGGAGAGGTCTTGGGAAGGTTATAAAAGGTTTTGCCTAAGGGGCAAAAGGGGATTTGCCTGGATGGAGAAGTAGCAGGAGACATGGCTGAAAGAAGTTAAGACACAGGGCAAGCTAACAATGGCATGTGCTGTGCTCGCTTCGGCAGCACATATACTAAAAAAAGTATGGCATGTGCTTAAATAGGTTTATGATATAGGCTACACACGTTGGCCAGGGCAAATAAAGTTGTTATCTCTCTGAAACCTGTGTGGATGATTTACTCGACTCTACCTGAACCTGATGACCTGTTGATTGGAGGGTGATATAGCCACGTGGCCTGGGATGGCAGAGAAAGGTCCCTCCATCACCATCCACCACCATCCAAGCCCATTCTAAGGGCTCTGATGCTATACCTAGAATGTGCATTTCCCTATTTTAAAATTTTTTCAAATCTTTCTGTTTGGGGCCACAGCCAACTGTTCTCTTGACTTACTCCTGACTCTGTATTCGGGGGTCACTCCTGCCATGTTGGGAGGAACCTTTGGAGGCTGGGGAGTGAACCCAGATGACTACCTGCAAGCAAACACCCTCCGTACTGTACTAAGGCTACAAGCCTCAAGTTTTCTTAATTTTGTGATGTTTTACAGTTCACATTAATTAATTTATGTTTCTAGATGACACTTGGCAGTTTTCAGGGTCTACTGCTGGCTCTGTGCTAACAGATCACTCTTGGCGGTGTTGGGGGATCATATGGGATCAGAGTGGAGACTTGTAGGAAATTGGGTCCTAGACCCTCTGGAATCCTGAGCTTCACAGCTGTGGCTTTCCAGGGCCCTTGTAGGAGAGAGAGGAGAGAGAGTTTTTTTTTTTTCTTTTAGGCCACATCCGCAGTGCTTAGGTGTTACTCCTGGCAATGCACTCAGAAATCGGTCTGGCAGGCTTGGGGGACCATATGGGATGCTGGGATTCTAACCACCGTCCTTCTGCATGCAAGGCAAAACGCACCATGTCATCTCTCTGGCCCCGAGATAGACAGTTTCAAGTGTGGATGTGTGGGGTACCTGGCCTGACCGAGGGGACCAGCCAAGATAAGGGGGCAAGAAATTCCAGCCTCCTCCAGGGAGGGGGTTGTGATCACAGACCAATGAGGGTGCCCAGAGGAAAGATTGTCATTTCCTCCTGGATGAGGATGGGCCATGTCACCTAAGGAAAGCAGAAACCATGGATCAGAGTGTCCTGGGCAGAGCATGAACCACAGCACAGGGCAGCAGGCTGTGGAACCTTCACACCTGGGTCTGGCTCTTAGGGACCTCAGAATACACCATGGAAAGTGGGTGAGACTTGATCTCTTTGTCCTAGTCTTTGGTTAGTAGTTGATGCAGCTGAACAGATTGGTCTTGAAGACCCGGATGCAGAGGCCCCAGAGGCAGTCTCATAGAGCTGACCAAGAGTGTGATGGTGAGAGCACGCTCAAGATGTTCATCACCAAACCCTAAGCCTTCTGGGAAAGGGGATCCTAGAAAAATACTCTGAAAAGTAGGATGGAATGATGAGCACAGATGCCATTTGCGGATCTGGCTCCTGTACTTCCTTTTACTTCATCTCCTTTTCTCCTCTACCTCCACTTCCTCTTCCTTCTCCTCCTCCATCACCTCCTTCTTAACTTTGTCCTCCTCCTCTCCTCCTTCTCCTGTTCTTCCTTTAACTCCATCTACTTCCCTTTATCCTCCTTCTTCTTCCTACACCCGGTGCTACTCAGGGGTTACTCCTGACAGTGTCTGAGAAACCCTATGGCATGCTGGAGATTGAACCCAGGCCAGCTGTGTGCCAAGAAGCCTCTCTCTCCAATTCTGATTTCTTCTTTTGCAAAAAACAGTTTGATTTAGGAAGACAAAAAGTTACACATCTCAGCTCTCCAGAATAGAATGGTTTCTTTTCTTTTCCTTTTTTTCCAGTGGAGTCACACCTGGTTGTGCTCAGGGCTTACCTTCTGGCTCTGTTCTTTATGAATTACTCCTGGTAGTGCTCCGAGGACCATATGGGATGTGGGGAATCAAACCTGGATCAGCCCCATTCAAGTGCCTTCCCCATTGTCCTATCACTCTGGTTCCTCAAATGTTAGAACTTCATAAGCAAACCAAATAAGCAAAACAGGAACCTCTAAATGGCATTTCCCTTGTCTGTTTTTTTTTCCACACTGTGGTTGCTTCTTGTGAAACCACATCAAACTGGTTGCTGAATGTTGGCATTGAAAGGAAGAGATGCAGAGTCCAGACCTGTGACCCCTTTCCTGCTCCTTGATGCCCCCTGCTGCTCCCTTTCTCACTGCTGCTGTCACCCCTCCCAAAGTCAAATGCTAATCTTAACTTGATGGTCAGACAAGCCCAATCTGGGAGGGACCTATGGAAGGTAACAAATGGTTGCCTCAGGGGAAAGCAGGAAATCTCCATCAGGAAGCCTCAGCAGGAAGAAGCAGCATGGGGAGATGCGACAGTTGGGTGCCGAGAGGTTGTTTAGCTTAGAGCCATACATGGTGGTTAGAGCCTTATAAAACTGCAAGTTTCTGGGACCGGTGAGTTGGCGCTAGAGGTAAGGTGTCTGCCTTGCAAGTGCTAGCCAAGGAAGGACAGAGGTTCGATCCCCTGGCACCCCATATGGTCCCCCCAAGCCAGGGGCAATTTCTGAGCGCTTAGCCAGGAGTAACCCCTGAGTATCAAATGGGTGTAGCTCAAAAAACCAAAAAACAAGCAAACAAACAAAAACCCTGCCTGTGTTCTAACGTCAACTGCCTGCCTGTGGATCATTTCTTGAAGTTATCCTGAACCCTCAGACATGCCAGTCCAAAGAATCTGCTGTAGGCGTCTGTCAGGCAGAGAGTGATCTCGTCATTCATCTACCCTCATTCAGCCCCATCAAGGACTTATATTAATTTAATTAAGACTACAGCTGCAACTTAATTATTTTCTAGAATGTTACCATTTGGGGGGGGCATGGCAGGACTGAAAGGTGCTCATGGTGGTGGTAGGTAGAAGACAGACTGGGAGATTCTGAGGAGCTTGTCCAGATGTCAAAAGCAGAAGGTTGTGGACCAGAATTAGCAGAGGTGCAAGCCAGTGTGAGTTCATCGTCATGGAAAAATATTCTGTTTCCAGAATCATGGGTGGGTGAACATGGTATTTATATGTGTATGTATGTATCTATGTATATGTGTGCTTTTTCATGCCCTGCAATGCTCATTGCTTACTCCTGGCTCTGTGCTCAGGATTCACTCCTGATGGAGCTCAGGGGATCCTATGGGATGCCGGGGATCAAACCCAGATCACCTGCATGCACAGCTATTACACTCCCCATATCACTGTTGTTCCAGCCCCATGAGTTCCCCTTTTGATTTCATAAAGTGACAAACCAAACAGTCTGTGTGCTCTGAGTGTCCTGGAAATCCAACACAATCCCGTTGGAAATGTGGTCATGGTTTGCAAACATTGTGCTGTATTGTGTGTGTGTAGGCAAGTGTGTGGTGGGGAGGAGAGGGATTCAGATTTTTCAGTGCTGTGCCGAGATCAATCCTTTGATATTTTCAGAAGGAAAGAGAGGTTGAATGATAGAATGTGACTTGAGGTCAGATCGATGTAGTAGAGGGACCAGCATTGACTGCATATGTGTGGTACCTGGGCTAAACCCCAGCATCGCATAGGCTACCCCACGCCCTGCCAGGAAAGATCCCCAGGAAAAGAAAATGCATGTGAAGCATGTGTGAGGCCCCAGGTTCAATCTTTGCTACCTTGTGCACCCCAAGATGCCTCTGAGTCTTCACTGGAACCCCTGAGTATCATGACACACAGACCTTACCAAAATCAAAAGCTAAAGAGGGTTCTGGAGCACAGTTTTGTGTGTAGGGACCCCAGACCTGGTTCCCAGAACTTTAAAGCTCACCAAATAACTGCCACGATGGCTAATTTGATCACTGCTAGAATCACCAGAGTTTTCTGGGGTGTGATCGCAGTAACCTGCAAAGTTGTCAGGCTTCTGCAGGTTACTGCAATAAGCTTTAAGTTCATCTGCTACTTCCCCGCTGAATGGCTGCAGAGGGCTGAAGGGCCCAGCTGCTGGGACAGAGAGAGAAGATAGAAGGGAGAGATAGGGGGGAGAGAGAGAGAGAAGAAGAGAGAGAAAATTCAAGTGACTAGTTTTAGAGGCCAGAGAAATAATGCAGGTAAGACACTTGCTTTACACACACAGACCCTGGTATCTTCCCCGCCCTGAAGATTCAGGAAATACCATCAGGCACAGAGCTAGGAGAATTCCCGGAGCACCACCGGTGTGACCCCAATACAGAAAAAATAAAAAAAAGAATAACAGTTACAGGCAACCTTCTCTTGGTTTGAAGCTTTCTGCAGTCCTTGAGATGAGCCAGAAATCGCGCTGTGAGGCAATGCCTCATGTGGCCACTAGAGGACGCCCAGCGCTTCAGCCAGGAATGGTGGTTACGGGGTTCCCAATGACTATTAGTCTGTAGATCATCAAGAGGCGGCCAAGAAACGTCTTCAGCAGCGGTTCTCAAGTTCGCACCCTCAACATTATTCCTTTTTTGGTCGGGGGACACATTTGGTTGTGTTCATGACTTTCTCCCGACTCTCCACTTAGGGATCATTCTTGGTTGGATTGGGGGACCATTGGGTCAAACCCATATTTGCTGGGTACAAGAAAAGCACCCCTCTTCCTGTATTGTTCCGGCCCCTGGACTTATTTTATTTTGGGATGGGGTGGGGTGCATACTTGGTTAGGTTCACTGCAATTTCCAAAATCTGTGCTCAGTGTTCACTCCTGGATTGGTGGTGGCACGAGTTATATTGCATGCAAGGCAAATACCTTACCTGCTGTGCTACCTCTTCGAACCTGGAGAATTTTTGTTTTGTTTTGTTTATGAGTCACTCTTGGTGTCTCTCAGGACTTACTCCTGACTCTGTGCTCAGAAATTTCTTCTGGGATCCAGAGACATAGCACAGCGGTAAGGCATTGGCCTTGCATACAGCTGATCCAGCATGGACTGTTGTTCAAATCCTGGCATCCCATATGGTCTCCCGAATCTGCAAAGAGTGATTTCTGAGTGCAGAGACAGGAGTAACCCCTAATAGCCACCATGTGTGGCCTAAAAGCCAATAAAAAACACCCTAGTCATATTTTAATAAGGAAAATTTTTTGTTTGCTTATTGGGTACTGCAGGGTTGAACCCAGGTCAGTCATAGGCATGGCAAAAGCCTTCCCTGAAGTGCAGTTGCTCTGGCCTCATTAGGGCTTGTGCTAAATGGTTTCACACAACCTTCCTCTGTTGGGAAGTGTTTATTATTGTTATTAGGCTCCAGTGTTTTGACTCGGGGCTACATGGGTGCTGGTTGGGAGACCAGGTGGTGTTGGAGTTGACCCAGGACTCCCATACGAAAAGCATTTGCTCCCGGACTCTGAGCATCTCCCTAGCCTTCCTGTTGGTCCCATGTCCGACTTGTTTGTGTGTC
>PVKC010044559.1:0-11569 GCA_004027635.1 Crocidura indochinensis | reverse complement strand
GAACTTTCTCTATCACTCAATAAAAACTCTATCAAACCTCTTCTCAGATAATGCTGTGCGTTTTTTGGGGGAGGGCAACCTCCGGGTCCAGATGTCAGGGAGCCTGGCTGCAAGTCACCCCTGACTGGCACCAATGATGATACCATGAAGTCTCTGGGGGAATGGCGGGCACAGGCTTATACCCCCCTACATACCCGGCTCCACTAGGGTCACTGAAGGAGCCACCTGTGAAGTGGGCACAGCCTGGACTGTCCCCACTTTCCTAGGTAGAGGGAAGCAGACAGGAAAGAACACAGGGCCTCACAGCACCCCACAAGGCTAGCAGGGCTCAGGTCCCTGAGAATAGTCCATTGTCCAGCTCTGCCTTCAGAGCACCCCGCAGAACCTTGGGGATTCCCTCCAGAGTCCTGAGAAGGAAACACTTGAGTCCTTGTTCCTTTATGAGGCCATATGGGTCCCATGTAGAATTCAAGGGCCCCGTCTGCAATTCTCAGCCAACTTTGGCTCAGTACAGGAGCCCAGAGAGATGGTTCTGGTCTGGGCCTGCAGTGTCGGGTCAACCCAATGGTGATGGGGGTCTCCAGGACTACTCCAGCAATGCTTGGTACCCAGAAATCAGGTTGGCCTCTGCATCATCTCCCAGCCAGGTGGGGGCTGATTGCTAAGCCACCTGGGCCTCTGGTCTCCAGGGTGACCTCTAAGAGCGGGAGGGCAGTTCGGTTCTGCTGCCAGTCAGGCCCTGTCCTTGTCCCTCCATTCATTTCCGGAAGCCTCCACGGAAAGGAGCAAAGCCATGGCTCATTGATCCAACGAGATCCTGGCCCTGAGCAGGCTCTTCCGGCCAGCTGATCCTGCCAGGTTCCTTCCTTGAGACCTGGGGGAGTCACCCCCGCCTCACTGCCTCCTGATCACCCCAGCAGCTGGAGTGTCTTGAGTGTCCCAGTGGGTGGGGGGACCCTGGGGTGGGGCTCGCAGCCCCCACTCGCTGGGGCGACAGTGAATAAGACGCTGCAATTCATCAGCTAAATGACTCAGCCGGGCCTCGGGAGAGCGTGACTCAGCAGCCTGGCGGCAGAGCCAGCCCCAAGGACCGTCTGTTCCCAGCCCCCGAGTCCAGCGCCCGCTCCCGTGGTCAGACACTCGGGTCCCAGCTGGAGGCCTCCTCCCTCGGACCCTCACTCTGAGTCTCATCTCCTGCCCCCATAGCCTGAAGCCTCCAAGTGGGGACCCACAAGGAAGGATAGGCTCCCCCTCACAGCTGAGAGCAAGAGAGGGGGCTCTGGGGGCTCTTAATCCTCAGTGTTAGTGGGGCTTAACTCTTTCCCCCAGTCCCACCTATATAGGACACAGCCAGACTCAGTCCCTGGTCCCCAGGGACCCCATCTGACCCCCCCCCTTGGGTGCAGGGACCCCTGGAGACCAGCTCTTCCTAGAGTCTCATGAGCTCTCCCCTCACCTGCAGAGCCTTTCAGGACAAGAACAAAGTGACTCACGCAGAACCTTCCAGAATCAGACACACCATAAATAAATCTGCTGCTTAGGAATAGCGGAGCTGGTGGGACCAGCCTCCAGCTCAGCGAGGACACAGGGAGCCAGCAGTACCTGGGGAGCAGCCCTGGGGCTGAAGAGGGGAGGCCTTCTTCCTGTGACAGGGGGCTCTGCAGAGCTCTCCGGCTTCCAGGACACTGTTTCCTCCTCACTGCCCCTCTGGGTCCTGTTGAGTGTTTACATGGCCCCCTCTAGTCTCCACTCAGGGAGCGAAGGAAGGGGCACTTCAACTGTCTGATTACTAAGTCTGGGACTAGAGCCTGGGCTTAGTGAACCTTTTGTGAATCACACTGAGTGAATGATTGAAAGTGAGCAGATGAATGTGTGCGAGTGAGGGAGCGAATGAATGAATGAGTGAATGAATGTATGGATGAGTGAATGAATGAATGAACCGGCAATTAAATGTATGAGTGAATGAATTAATTCATTAATGAGTGATGAAGTGAATTAATGAGTAATTTAGTGTATGAATGAGGGGGTAATTAATGAATACATGAATGAATGAGCGAATGAATGAAAGTGAGTATGAATGAATGTGAGTGGATGAATGTGCATGAATGAGTGAATGAATAAACAAGTGATTGATTGAATGAATGAGTGGATGATTGTATGAATGAGTGAGTGAATAAATGAACTAGTGATTGAATGGAGTGAGTGAATGAATAAGTGAATGAATGAAAGAGTGAACTAGTGAATTCTGCAAATGAGCGAATAGACAAATGAGCAAAAAATATCACAGCTTTGGGGACACCCCCAAGCAGGGTTTCATTTCTGGGCCTCCCCCTGGTCTCCACCCCACCTGCTGCTTCTTTCCAAAACACCCATCCCACCCCAACATACTGGGTCCTGAGGTCCTGGCAGGGCCTGGCTGCCCCCTTTCTCAGGGGCCCCTTGTCTGCACCCCAAGGGTTATCTGGGGAGGAGGGTCCTGGCAGAAGTTCAGCAGGAGGGCAGCTCCCCAGACCCCTGGTCTATGGGTTCCCGAGCTAAGCCAGTGCTCAGGAATCTTGCCCATCCATCCAATCCCTGGCTGGCTCCCCGGACCCCCACTCTCCCCACAGCTCCTGTGGGAGATTTCCAAGATGATGGTGGGTTAGTTGGGGGTGTGGGTGGGCATCTTGGGAAGCAGGTGGGGCGGAGACCAGGGGGAAGGTCAGAAAGGAGACCCAACTGGGGTTTCCCAGAGTTGTGCCAACACTGCCCAACTGGGCTCTGCCAGGGTCTCCCACCTCACCTACCTCCTGTCATGCTGGAGGACGAGGATAGGACCGTGCTGAGGGCTGGGGTCAGAGGACAGCTCAGACCTCAATAGGAGAGGGGCCTGGTCAGGTAAATATCCACAGCTGCATTCATTTGTTAACTCATTCATTCATACATTAATTCAGTTTTTCATTCAATCACTCACTCATTTGTTCATTCACTCATTCACACATTAATTCAATCATTTATTCTATCACTCATTCATTTATTCACTAATTTTTCACTCATTCATTCAGATATTCAGGCATTCATTCTATCACTCATTTGTTCATTCATTCACACATTAATGCAGCGGTTCATTCAATCACTCATTTGTTCATTCACTCATTCATTTACACAGAATTCAGTCATTCATTCTATCACTCTTCATTCATTCAATCATTCATTCACACATTAATTCAGTCATTCATTCAGTTACTCATTTGCTCATTCCTTCAGTCTCTTGCTGTCCATCATTCCTTCATTTAATCATTCATTCTCTCATTCATTCATTTGATCCTGGAGGATGCTTGGCTCCAGGGGACCTGGTGGGTGTTGGTCTTTTGCAGTGTAACTTGCCCTCCATGACCTCCTGGGAATGTGAGGAAGGGAGAAGTCAGAGAGGGAGAAAGGCTGCCCAAGCCTATGGACAGAGGCACCCACTCTCTGGAGACACATGTCCCGTGGCTGCACCTGTGGGCCCCCGGGAGAGGCAGGAGAGGAAGCAAAGGAAGTTGTGATGTCTGAGCAACTGGCAGAAACAGGTCACAGGGAAGTCAGCCGTGGGGTCAGGGATCAGGGGTAAGGGATCAGAGGGAGATAGCCTTGTGGGGACCAAATAGGCGCTTCCACTTGCAGGTTAAACTAGATCCCTGTCTGGGCTTCGTTCAGGGAAGGGGCTGTACCCTGTGGTTTGTGGGCACATAGTGGGGAAACCCTCGAAGGGTGTTCCTGTGTGCCCTGTGCCAGCTTTTACCTCCTCAAAAGATGGAGGCTGGAATTTCCCAACTCTCATTTCTAAGCCTCAGCTGCACTCAGGGAGGTTCAGCCCTTTCCTCTAGGACATTCCCCGTCTGACTCTTGTCTCCGCTGTCCTCCCCCCCCACCCCCAGACTCTGGCATATTCTGGGAAGGAATAGCTGGGAGCCGAGTGACTGTTGTCTGACACAACTCCTGGAGCCCACCCTCCTGCTCTGAAAATCAGGGGGCTGAATCTCGGCAAGAGGCATCGAGCATTCAGTCTTGCCCACTAGGGCAGATGGTCTATGTTCGGTCTTCACAGCTCGCTTGCCACCCCCGGGGGGAGGGGGGGAGGCTGATTTTCCTTCTCTTTCCAGAGAACAAATTCCCCTGGCATGCTGATCCTTCTAGTATGCTGTGCAGGAAATAGTGGAGGTCCTGACTCTGAAAAAGGAATGCAAAAAAAAAAAAAAAAAAAAAGTGGGGGAAATGGGCCAGAGAGATAGCACAGCGGTAAGACGTTTGCCATGCATGCAGATGATTCAGGATGGATGGTGGATCAAATCCCAGTATCCCATATGGTCCCCTGAGCCTGCCAGGAGCAGTTTTTGAGTGCAGAGCAGGGAGTAACCCCTGAGCACTGCCGGGTTTAACCCAAATACCCCCCCCCCCAAAAGGGGGAAAAGTGCTGACTCCCTGCACCATTGGGCACAGCAAACGGCATAGCCTCGGGGCTGGGAAGAAGGAATTCATGAATCTGGGAGCAGTGGACTGGGGGTGGACACATAGGACCTTCGCACCCTGGACCATAGCTCCAGGGCCTTGGTAGAATTTTCCAGAACCACCCCAGATCAGAGTAATGATGTCTGGCAAGTCTGGGGACTGCTGGTGTTGAAAAGAGACAAATGGCAGCAACCAGGTCACCGCCAGGGATAAGTGGCCCTAAAGCAGGTGACCCTGGTATTTCAGGCATGGCCATAGCTCTCCTGGACAATCTGGACACTCAGCTTTATGGTGACCCCCATAACAAGGAGGTGCTGACCTTCAGGCTGTGGACAGCACTGTGGACTTACTAAGGTACTAAATCTCTACTGCACCCGTGAGAGCTTTGGGTGGGATCTGGGGAAATGTGGAGAGTCAACCTGGCTCCATCTTCCTCCTGACCCACTCTTTTAGAGGTGCTTAGAGCCTAGTTCCCACCCAGGTCTGTCCTGAGGGACACATGAGGGAGTGGACTCCTGAGGATTTCTGTGCATGGTACAATGAAAGTGAGAGTGAAAGCTGTGGGAAGTTCGGGGGTTCCTGGGGCTGAGTCACACCAGGAGACAGGTACCCTGGAGAGACAGAGGAGAGAAAACTGATGGGGCATCCTGGGAAGACACTGGGGGCAATGGGTGGCACTCAAAGGGGCCCTAGGATGGTGTCCAGGAGCAACAGATGGGCAGATAAAGGAAATCATACGGGACCAGAAGGCTGGTATAGTCCTCGAGGAAGGCATTTGTGTTGCATATGGACAAGTCCTGTTTGATTTTCTGGCTCTGCTGAAGAAAAATACCCCATGCATGGCCTGGAGTAATCCCTGTGCATAGCTGGGTGTGGTCCAAATACCAATGAAGGGAAGGGAAAAGAAAAAAGGAAATTATATGTAATATATGTCATGGGGGCACAGGGAGGCAGGGAGAGCCCTGTCTGCCTTACCAACTCCTTCCCTGCTTCCTCTTTCCCAGCTCTTGCTACTCTTCCTCACATGTGAACAGAATGAATGTGGGGAGAAGGGGCCCCTCTCCCTTGGCCTTGTCTACACGCAAGGCCTGGGCAGCCACTGTCCTGGCAGGAAGCCAGGAGGAGATGGAGGGGGCAGGGATGGGGACCCCACCCTCACCCACCCCCAGACCAGCTGCTCAGATAATGACCTTGATTCTGAAACCCTAAAGTTCCACCCATGGCTGCACAACCTCTTTCTCTAAGGAGCAGGGTGTTGGGCTGAGCTCACAGTGCTCAAGGGTTACTACTGATTCAGTGCTCGGATGGGCTGCATGCAAAACTGTGCTCGGGCCTCGAGAGCACCCTTGACCTCTGCCATGACCCCTGGCCTTCACCTTCATCTCATTGGTTTCTCAGAATTGACCATAGGAATCCCCCTCCCATACCTTTGAGCCTGGGGTTTTCTACTGGGACTCAGCTGCACATCTACTCCACTTAAGATTTCACTTTCTTAGGCCAAGGAGACCAGTCTCCATTGCAGGCCACTTCCCCAAGGGGAAAAACATCCCCCAGCTCTGGTCCACAGCATAGGCTCGGGGCCGCATGTGGCTCAGGCAGGGCCAAGTCAGAGCTGAGAAGAGAAAGTAGAGCCCCAATGTCCCCAGCACTCCATGTCTCTGTGTGGGTCTCCAGATCTCACTAGCAGCCCCTGAGGAAACATGAATACCCCTTTTGGCAGACCTAAGGCAGAGGTGAAGGTCTTTGATGGTCCCTTGACTCTGGCCATGCAACCCCATGAGCTGTACCCTGACAAAGGGCCAGGCACCCCACAAGGCGGCTGTCACCCCAGGAGTGAATAACGGGGGCCTCATAGCTGCTCGAAGCCCTGCGGCTGACTAAGAGCTCAGGCCCAGGCATGTGGGTGCTGGGAAGGGCACAGGAGACTGGCAAGTGCCCATACACACTGGGTACAGACTGTCTGCTCTAGGGAGCCTACATACCCCCTCTTAAAGCAGGGCCCAGGCCAGAGAGACAGGACACGGGAGAAGGTATTGGCCAGATCAGTGGCCCAAACAGGTTGGACCTGGTACTACATGGGGTCTCCTGAGTCCCCTGAGTCCACCAAGAGGGACCCCTGATCACAGAGCCAGAAGTCAGACCTGAGCACCACCAGGTGTGACCCCAGAAATAACAACAAAGACCAAGACCCCAGACACTTTCTATCTGTTCCATGGCTCTCCCTCCTCCTGCCTAGTCTGTCACCCCAGAGATTCCTGGGAGGGTTATTCAGACCCTGGGGGCACTCAGTTTGTGCAGCCCCCTGCCCTAGGCAAGGCCACCTCGGCTGCTGGCCCATAGTTGCCACAGTCATGGCCTCTCAAAGGCTTCCCAGGGCACCAGAGGACTGAGTCTTCCCCATCCCCACCTCTGCCCCAGTTCCATGAGCCATCCATGGAGGAGAGAACAGCAGGGAAGTGAGAATGTTAAGGTAAAATCCCCCACACTGCCTCTGTGGGGACCTTTGTCCCCAGGAGCCACCCCAGGGTGCACATTCTGTCTCCTCTCCAGAATCTCTGTTCTGGAAGTACCCAGAGATAAAACAAAAATTCAGCATTTCTGAAACTTGGCCCAAGAATCATAGTTAGTGCCAGATCCATAGCATAGTGGGAAGGTGCTGGGCTTGCACATCACCAAGCCTGGTTCAATTCCTGGCACCTCATAGGATTCCCTGACCCCCATCAGGACTGAGCACTGTGTGTAGAGCCAGGAGTGAGGACTGAGCACCACCAGGTGTGGTCCAAATAACAAAGAGAGAGATTCCCACAGTGTCAGAGAGATAATACAGTAGGGAGGGCACTTGCCTTGCATGTGCCTACCCCGGTTTGATCCCCAGCATCACATATGATTACCCCTAGGAGTGACCCCTGAGCACTGCTGGCTGTGGACCCCAAAAGAAAAAAAGCAGAAAAAAAGAAAAAAGGGAGGGAGGAAGGAAAAAAAGAGGGAGGGAGAGAGGGAAGGGAAAAAGGAAGAGAGGGAGGTAGGGAGGAAGGAAAGAGAAAGGGAAGGAGATGGAGAGAGAGAAGTGCTCAGAGCTCCTTGTCCAGCAGCAAATCTGGGAGAGGCTGAAATGCCTAATCTGCCAGGGTCGGAGGTCAAAGAGCAACATGGGGTAGACTGACACCCAACAAAAGGGGGATTCTGGGACCAAGCTTGCTGTTTCACCTGGAAGAAGAGGTCCCTCTCATCTGAACCCTGTGTCCTCAGCCATGGGGGTCCTGTCCCCTGAGCCTTTGAGAAGGTCACATTGGAACCCCCATGCAGTGTCTTGTTCCACAGCCTGATGCAGTGTGCGAGAGGGGCACTCCAATTCTAGAGCCAGAATCCCCAAGTCCTCAAGGGCAGCTGGGAGCCCATACAATTTGGTTGGTTGTCCCCCCACCCAGCGAAGTCCTGACACTCCCAGAGATGCCAGGACTAGACAGTGCTGGGGATGGAACCTGGGCACCTGCAGTGCAGCGTCTGGGATCTGAACCCCAGGCCCAGGTGGAAAATTCTGTCCAGCTTTACCCTCTGTCTCTCTCTCACACACACACAACACAGACACACAGACACACACACACAGACACACACACACACACAGACACACACACCCCCCTAGAGAAGTTCTGCCTCCTCCCTGCCAGCAGCCTGGAGCAGCTGAGCCCAACTGCAGAGGGGCCTCTAGAGAGTCTGGGGGCCAGGACTCTCCCTGTGGTCCTGTCCACTGGCCTTGGCCTCAGGTTTCCCTGGATCCTGACTGGGAGGGGACAGGGGTCTTTCCCGAGATGGGGAAAGACTCATCTTAGATCCCCGGTTTGCCGAGTCACTCTCACTTCCTGCATGTGCAGACAGGGCCATGCTGGCCAGGGGGTTCCCCAGTGTGTTGTTTACCTGCTGGGCAACCCCTTCCCGATGCCTGCACCCCAGGGTGACCCTTCCTGTGCATTGTTCACTTTCCGCAGCAATTCCTGCCCTGGGACTCACTGTCCCCGCTCCTGCCTGTTGCTTAAAGTTTGGTTTCCTCTTGGCCAGACACAACTGGGCCCAGGAGTGTCTTGCTTATAGGCAGAGGGGGAAAGGTGAGGTGGGGAGTCAGGCGTAAGGGTTCCCCTGTGGCCATAGCAAGTGTGTCCTGTGTGAGCCACTCTGAGTGACATTGTGTGATACTCAAAGTCTCCCACTGTGAGTGACATTGAGTATGTGACTGTGTCATTGTGTCTGGCATGTCCTGTGTGTGTGACTTGATAACTCTGTCTCCTCACCCCCCGCCCCCAATTGGCTGTATCATGAGCTGGTTCTGAGTAGAGGGAGGCCAAACTCCAACCTCACATACCCCCATCTCTAAGATCTTGCCCGTTGCCAGGAAGGTGGTGAGCTCAGAGTGGGGGCTGTGGGCAGACAGGGCACCTCAGCTTCGCTCTGCCAGCTTCTTGCGCTTGACACTCCCAGTGAGGATATCCCACCCCCATCATTTGCAACCCAAGAACCTTCACTGATCCAAGGCTGCTGAATGCACCCCCACTGGATGGCACTGCCTGACCCTGCACCTCAACCCCTAAGTCTCTCTAGGGGTATGTGATTGACAGTTACTATGTTCTGCCCAGTGCCTGGGTGAGCCCTCAATCCCACACTGCTGAGTTCCTTCTGGCACATCTGATTATTGCCCTTGTAAAGGGGTTGGTAAAATCAGGAACCATTAAGAACAGGGAGAGGACACAGAAGAACAAGCAAGGCCAGTGAGAACAAGCAGGGTCCGGTTGTGCTTTGTGCCCCAACTGACCCAGGATCGATCCCCAGCACCACACAGCACATTTTAGCCAGGTCACAAGTGATCCCTGAGCTCAAGGTCAGGAGCAGGCCCTGAACATAGCCGGGTGTGGTTCTCCAAAATAAAAATAAAATAAGAAAAAACGCATCTAGCATCTCCTGCAGCTGGTTGAGGAATCACCTCTTTGTTCTCTTTTCTCTCCTGCCCCCTTTGAACCCTACAACACTGGGCTGGACCAGACCATTTACTCTGCAGATGGGAAAACTGAGGCAGGGATGACGCTGGAGTAAAGGAGCCACATAGGGCTGCTTCTTGCTTAGCAGACTTCTAGGGCTGTTCCAAGAAATGAAGTTTCCACAAAATGAAAGGTCTGGCCCAGGGCATCCCAACTCAGAGCTGAGACTCTGTGGTCTGGGTGGCTTCCCGAAACTAGCAGGATGCTTGGCAGGTCCATGGATGTTAGTAGGGAAGGAAGGGAGTGTGGGGCCCTTGCTCTGCCTTTCCAAACTCTGGAACACTTCCCCCATAAAAATAGAGTAGGGATACTGGAGCAATAGTACAGTAGGGAGGGCATTTGTTTTGTATGTGCCAGACCCAAGTTCGATCCCCAGGATCCCATATGGCACCTCCTAGCCTACCAGGATTAATTTCTAAGAACAGAGCCAAGTGTAATCCCTGAGCATTGCCAGGCATGGCTCCTCAAAAAAGGTTTCTTTTTTTCTTTTTTTTTTTTTTTAAATAAATTAAAAGTACAGCAGGAAGGTGCTTGACTTAGAATGTGGCTAACCTGGGTTCAATCCCATATGGTCCCCTAAGCCCAGCTGGGAAGAATCCCTAAGTGAAGAGTCAAGAGTCAGCCCTGAGCACTGCTAGGTGTGACCCCCAGAAAATAAATAAATTGAAAGGATCTAGAAACAATACAGTAGAAACAAAAAACAGAAGCAGCGAGTGGGGGCCTTGGAAAGTCCTTGCATGGATCTGAGACAGTGGTGGGGATAGGCTGGCACCCCTCAGCCCTCCATCTCTGGCTGTCATGTCTTTGTGTCTCCAAAGACCTTCAAAGGCACTGATCTGTAAACAGCACACCAGGACCCTTTCTCCTCCCCATCCCTACACGTTACACACACACCAGCAGCATTCCTGGGGGCAATGGGTAAAAGGTTCTGGGCTCAAGTTCATCCAGGCCAGCCAGCAGCTCTCATGAGTCAGATCAAGAGCCATGTTCAGTGTGGCTGCCCCATTCCCAACTGGGTGAGAAAGTGGTCAGTCAGGGAGAAGGAATGGCCAGTGGCTAGAGTCCTAGTTCTTTGTAGATTCCAATGCAGCTGTATCACTGGAGCCCCCACAGGCTCCATGGGTAGCCTCTGGGCGTCTGCTCCACCTCCAACCCCAGCTCTGTAAGAGCATCTGGGATGAACCATGAAGGGGGTTGCTAAGAGGCCATGTAGGCTGGAAGGGGACTGAGAAAGGCAGGAGCACTTTCTCCTGTGTCACCCTCTGCCTCACTCTATCAGTCCTCTTCTGCCAGGAAGTCATCCTCTCTTGCAGAATCAGATCAGATTAGGATCAGATCTCTGAAGGCCTCACATCTTAGCCTCAAGGTGGTCTCGCTTTCAGTAGTAGGTATTTGGTCCACAGCCCGGGGTGCTGGCTACTCCAGGCTCTGTGCTCAGGGATCATTCTTGATGTTTAGGGGAATATGTGAGGTTGGAGATTGAACTGGCATCAGCCACATGCAAGGCGAGAGCCCAGCCTGTCTCCAGCAGCCTCCTTCTGAATTGGGTCAGCTTTTGCCTCTCCATCTGGACCCTGACATTTGTGATTTCTCTCAAGAGGGGAAGGCTTCCGTGGCTCCCGTGGCTCATGAGCATGGCCCTGGAGCATGCAAACAGCATGCAAACAGCGTGAAAATATTGTGCAAATGACAGTTTGGGGAAGCCAGACCGCAAAGCCCCTAGAGAGCCAACAGTATGCATCCCCCAGAAGTCCTGACCAGCAACTCAGAAATGCCAAGAATGAGGAAAGAGGCCCCAGAAAGTGAATCAGGGTCAGTATTTTAGTACAGACACTCATGGGTCAGATATTGGTCAGGGTCAGGCTAGGTGGGCCAGGAGTTCTGTGCTAGCCAAGGGCACCAGCAGCCTCTGGCGACTTTTGGCCTGGAATCTTCCAACCCAGAGATCACCCAGCACCAACCACCTCCTTTTCCTTTCTCGGCCACACCTTCATCATGCTCTGGGACTACTCCCTACTCTGTGCTCACGGCTGAGTCCTGCCAGTCCCTAACCCCTCCCTCAGTTCCTATGC
>PVKC010044558.1:0-11569 GCA_004027635.1 Crocidura indochinensis | reverse complement strand
TGTGTGTGAGAGAGAGAGAGAGATTGAGCAGGAGAGAGAAATAGAAGTCGAATAACTCATGAAATGTGATTGAGAATCCTAAAAAGTTGAGAAACATTTTAATCAACTGCTTTCTAGAAACTATTTTTTTTAAACTTTATTTATTTATTTATTTGGTTTTTGGGTCACATCCGGCAGCGCTCAGGGGTTACTCCTGGCTCCACGTTCAGAAATCGCTCCTGACAGGTTCAGAGGACCATATGGGGTGCTGGGATTGAACCACCATCCTTCTGCATGCAAGGCAAATGCCTTACTGCTGTTCTATGTCTCCGGCCCCTTAAAACTTTACTGATTGATTGACTTTTGGGTCACACCCAGCAGTGCTCAGGAGTCACTCCTGGCTCTGCACTCAGAAATTGCCGCTTGGCAGGTAGGCTAGGGGACCAACCATATGGGATGTTAGGAATTGAATCAGGTCCCTCCCTGGTTGACTGCATGCAATGAAAACACACTATGACTGTGCTATCTCTTTGGCCCTAGAAACTATTTTTTTTACACCACCCCTCTAGAAACTATTTTAATCTTAGGGAATTCAACTTAGGTGTAAAGGAATGGTGAAAAGCATACCCAAATCCAAATATTGGGCAGGTTGATTAAAGGTTCATGTGAATGTTGCCTTTTTTCAAAAGGAAGCAAAGATTTACTTTTATCTGTTTCTGGGTCACACTTGGCGGTGATCAGGGGCTTCTCCTGGCTCTTCATTCAGGAATTACTCATGGCAGTGCTTGGGAGGCCATATAGGGTGCTGGGGATTGACGTGGGTTAGCTGTACACAAGACAAGAACCTTTCCTGCTGTACAATTGCTTTGGTCTCTGCTGTTGTTTCTTTTCGGAAAAATAATTTCAAAAACTATTGTGAATAAGATTTTTAAAAATAAAATCACCCAATTCATTTCTGGGACTGCGGAGAAAAGCTGAAATTAAATTATTCTTTTTGTTTGTTTGTTTTTTAGGTCACATTCGTCACTGCTCAGGGGTTACTCCTGGCTATGTGCTGAGAAGTTGCTCCTAGCTTGGAGGACCATATGGGACACCTAGGCTAGCGCTGGCAAGGCAGACACCTTACATCTAGCGCCATCGCGCCAGTCCCAGGAAAGAATTTATTGATGTACTGGATGTAAAGCTCTATAAAAATCTTTCTTTCTTTCAAGTGGGTGTTTGACTTCATCTTGATAGATTAGAATAATTCAGCGCTCTATTTCCTGAAAAGCTAAGTGAAAGCTATAGGCTGCTTCTTTTAACATTTAAAAATTATTTTCCAATTCTGATTATACTCTTTAAAGTTAGACATAATGTGAGACTGGATTTAATGTGGGGATACTGAGTTGGAACACAAATCTAATTTGGAGAGTACATAAGGTGGTAAGCTTGCTGAAGCAAGCAAGACTAGGCATCTTTCTTCATAGCATACTGCTATCCATCGTACTTTAGGAAAGATCTGTGCAGAAAATAAAAATCGAATTGACATTGTGCTAAAGAAAAAATGCCTGCATGTCTGGCAAACACTTTCAAAACACCACACACAGATCTTTATTCTATCTGAAAGTTAATTTTCAGTAATTACATTGAAGTTGTTTTCTTTCACACCTCTCTTGTGATAGGCCTATTTTGTTGTTTTCCCAAAGTTAATTTTCCCCAAGTTAAATTTTACTCCTTCCTCAGTTATATTTATACATACATATGTAAATGTATGTGTAAATATTTGTTATACACCTAGGAATTAAATCTAGGTCCTCACTTATGTGCTCTCCTGCAGAGATATTCTCTGGGTTGTCCTACTTTGCCTTTGGATCACAATTCTTTCCACAGCTTAGCCAGTGTCTTGCCTGATCTCGATAATATATACCTCTTACAAATGTGTGTGTGTGTGTGTGTGTGTGTGTGTGTGTGTGAGTGTGTGTGTGAGTATGTGTATTTTTGTGATTTACTTGGCAATTTTTTTGTACCATACTGATAGTACTAACACTTAAGTAAATATCATTAGTTTACAGATTGATTTAATGGTCATGGCTTGGTTTTACTTCTTCCTTAAAAACACTATAACAACAGAATCGACACCCAGTCTACAACAAGCTATACACAGAGGGACCAGTTACACTAACAGTCTGGGGGGCAAAGGAGGGGCGATATGGGATGCATGCTGAGAGCAGAGGTGGAGGGAGGACAACATTGGTGGTGGAAATGTCCCTGACTAATGCCACTATGTACCTAAAATACTACTGTGAAAGATTTGTAATCCACTTTGGTCAAAATAAAAATTATTAATGAAAAATACCCTAGCACTCATGAGAAAAATAATGGAGATGGAAAAAGGGATTAAAAAATAATTTCACCGTGAAAAACAAAACACTAATAGATATCTCAATTTTCAGAATGAAGAAAATAAGAGAAAGAGGTAAAGATATCAGATTATGACACGGCCCATCTTGTAGTAAGGAATATTCTATTTTGAATAGACTGGTGAGTTTTGAAATCTGCATTTTAAAGGTTTGATTTTAGAGATTTTTCTTAGGATACTGCTTTATAAATCTCTTGTAGGTAGTTCTATTTTAGGTCAGAAAAGAGAAACTGTCTCAGTAGTTAATAAATTGCTGAGTATCAAAAAAAAAAAAAAGGAGAAGGAATGAAAAAAAAAAACAACACTTAAGTTACTAAAAAATTATTTGAATAATTTTGTGTCTACAATCTTGCCTGCCATTTCCTGAAGGCTATTCTAATAGAAACTTGCTATTTGTGAGGAAAAAAAATGATAGAAAAGAACAAAAAGGTTATTCTCTCAGTTCTCTGCTGTGTTTATGAAATACATTTTTTGCAACAAAAATTGCTGTTTAAAATAGCAATTATAGGGGCCTGGGAGATAGCATGGAGGTAAGGCGTTTGCCTTTCATGCAAAAGGTCATCGGTTGGAATCCCGGTGCCCCATATGGTCCCCCGTGCCTGCCAGGAGCAATTTCTGAGCATGGGACCAGGAGTAACCCCTGAGCACTGCCGGGTGTGACCCAAAAACCAAAAAAAAAAAAAATAGCAATTATAGTTTCACATCTTATTGTACTTTTTTGTAAAGACAGACTTTTGAACACATTAGTTGAGTTTGTAGAGCTATGAAGGCACATACCAAATTTAAAATTTACAGTATTCCTAAAATACTAATATTCACTTTTTGTCAAAGAAGAAAACAAGATACAATTATCAATGAATCTGATTTTCTGTTTATGACATTTTTATTTCTTCCTCATACTAGAATTAGATTGAGGAGGCAATGAGGAATAAGATGGGTTTTATTGGGATCATTTTGTAAGTTAGATTAGCTATTTTTTCTTGGTGGCTGAATGACAAACACTCTTTTCTGACGTAGAAAAGGCTATGTTTGGGGCTGGAGCGATTGCACAGCGGTAAGGCATTTGTCTTGCACGCAGCCAGCACAGGACAAACTCCGGTTGGAATTCCAGTATCCCATATGGTCCCCCGTGCCTGCCAGGAGCTACTTCTGAGCACAGAGTCAGGAGTAACTCCTGATCATCGCCGTTGTGGCCCCCCCCCCAAATAAAAAGGCCATGGTTGAAGATTGCGAGCGATGGATGCTCATATATTCAGCACATTGTTTTTATACTGACATGCTATTTTATACAACTTCATATCAACTTTAAATTAATATGAATTTCTTTCTGCTACACATATCTATATTTATATAACCAACACAACCTGTCTCCTTCAAAATAAAACCATATTTTGGCTTTATTACTATTTTCATGTTCCGGGGATTTGAATTTTTCGTGACCTTCTGACTTTTAATATCTTTAAGACTGTTAATTTTTTTTTTTTTTGGTTTTTGGACCACATCCAGTGACCTCAGGGGTTACTTCTGGATATGTGCTCAGAAATTGCTCCTGACTTGGGGGACCATATGGGATGCCAGGGGATTGAACCATGGTCTGATCCTTCTTAGGTTAGCCTGTGCAAGGCAAATGCTCTATAGCTTGCGCCACCGCACCTGCCCCAAGACTGTTAAATTTTATCTGTTGAGTGGAATTGATTTTTCTGCTTTATTTATTTTTCAATTAAATTTTATTATTTTATATAATAAATAATATCATTATAATTAATTTATATTTAAATAATAATAATTATTATTATAATTATTGTGTTTTGGTTTTTGGGCCACACCCAGTGATGCTCAGAGCTTACTCCTGGCTATATGCTCAGAAATTGTTCCTGGGGCCTGGGAGATAGCATGGAGGTAAGGCGTTTGCCTTTCATGCAAAAGACCATCGGTTCGAATCCCAGCGCCCCATATGGTCCCCCGTGCCTGCCAGGAGCAATTTCTGAGCATGGAGCCAGGAGTAACCCCTGAGCACTGCCGGGTGTGACCCAAAAACCACAACAACAGAAAAAAATAATGCTTAGAAATTGTCCCTGACATGGGGTACCATCTGGGACTCTGGGGGATGAAACCATGGTCCATCCTGGGTTAACGCATGCAAGGTAGATGCCCTACTGCCTGTGCCAGGGCTCTGGCCCCAAATTTTATTATTTTATTTTATTTAAACACCATGGTTACAAGGTTATTCATAATAGTTTTCTTTTATACAGATAAAGTTGCTCATAATGGAGTTACAGTCATACAATGTATGACAACTTTTGCCAATGAGCAATCCCTGCCACCAATGTCAACAGTTTTCTTCTCACCTTCCTTGATCCCCTCTTCCTTCCCACCCACCCTCTCCCTTCTGCCTCTGAAGGCATATACTTCACTCCTTCTATCTCTCGCCCTCTCTCTTTTTCCTTTTTTGACACTGTGGTTTGTACTACTGCAAATGAAGGCATGCCATGAATGTCCCTTTCATATTAGACCCTTCTCTACTATAATTGCACTCTCCATTCTTTGTGGCGAAATTCCTACCATGGATTGGCCCTCCCAATCCTTATCTCTATTGTCTCTGGATATCATTCCCACACTGACTTTTATTTTCCTTATACACAGTGATGAGTGAGATTATTCTGTTTATACCTCTTCCTCTGACTCATTTCTCTCAGCATCATACTCTCCATGTCCATCTATGTATAAGAAAATGTTATGACTTTATTTTTCCTAATGGTTGCATAGTATTCCATTGTGTAGATATACCACAGTTTCCTTAGCCACTTACCTGTTGCCAAGCACCTGGGTTGCTTTCAGATTATGACTACTGTAAATAGTGCTGTGATGAACATACGAGTGCAGAGGTCATTTTTGTATTGTGTTTTTGTGTTCCTTAGGTATATCCCTAGGAGTGGTATTACTGGGTTATATAAAAGCTTAATTTCCAGTTTTTAAAGGAATATCCATATTGTTTTCCAGAAAAGCTGGACTAGATGGCATTCCCACCAGCAATGAATTAGAATCCCCCTTTCCCCACATCAGCACCAGTACTGATTGTTCTTAAACTTAAACTTGACTTAAATCTTTAATGATGGAAGATGATATCAGAGAAAAAGACAGGGGCTGGATCTATGAGAGTCTTGATTTCTGTTTGAAAAACTTGGTATGCAGAAAAGAAGGACCTCTCAACACAACAATAGCAGTAACAATGACAAAAACAACAACAAAACAACACATCAGTCAAAAAATCCAGGACCAGTTTGTAATTTAGAGCTCTAAAGTCTGTGTAGAGGAAGGACATAGAAAATGTGAGATTTAAAGACCATACCCAGCCCAGACGGCCAGGAAAGGTGAATGTCGGGTGTTCCCTCCTGTCATGGGGAGTTTTGCACTTGTTCTTGCATCCCCCATATCGGCCTATAATGCCATGTGGCATTGTTCCTTGTTTGCATAGACACATTAAAATGGGAAATATTATACACACAAATAAATTCTTATCTAATAGAGATTGGAACACACAAATCTTGTAGTGCAATGGACCTTACACCCTGAACATTGACATAATGACCTGGCACAGGCCTCAGAAGAATGGGCATTCTCCATTCACCCCTGAACCAGGGAAGCTATCTATGAAACATCCAAGGTTTTTTATAACAACACCTGGAAGCAATCCTCTACCAGGGAAGACCCTACCGCTGCTCTGACATTGATCTACTCAAAAGAGACTTCCCTTAACACTGAGAAGACTTCAGGACGTCAACGACCTGGTACTGGACAGGGCTTTCTGCATTGCACTTTAATTGTGAGGTGAAACGAGAGGACACTCCACATCCTGACTTCAATGTATAATATGCAGATTCCAGGATCTTTAATACAGAAACATGATACTAACAATGGAGACTGTGTGAAAAATAAAAGTGTGTTGGCACTACAGACAATGACTTGGATTGGGCAAACTAGTTTGCCTGGAGCCTAGAGTTGGTCTTATGCCAGGAACACTTCAGGGTTAGTGTCTTCTTGTATTTAGGCCAAGGTTTATCCTTTCCATGTCCCCCATATTTTGGTGGGCCTATGCAAACAATTATTGCCACTCTAACACCGTTTTTACTGTGCTCCTTTGACTCTTATCCTTAAAAAGAAAAACCCACTTTTGAGGTTAACTTAAACTAATATGCATGTGCCCTGAAATGTAAAAAAGTAGTATGCCTTCAGTGTTGAAGGAGTTACATAAGTTTTATGGCTTTAGATTGCTTGATGTGCTGCTAAGAAATATGTATTACAATCTGGGCACTTGAAGGACAAAGTAATTGTACAGGGGTTCTGTTTTATTTTTCTTAATGTTCTTTGGCTGAAAGTTCAATGTTAAGATATCAGCAAGGGGACTTCTGTGAATTCTGATTATGGGTGATTGTCCTTCCACTGTAACTTTACCTTGTCTTCTTTATTTGCATCTTTGTTCTCATAATTAAAAATAAAAAATTAATAAAAATATAAAAAAATAAAAGATTAAAAAAGAAAAGACCATACTGCCTAACAAAACTAATGGGAACTCAACAGTGTCTAACTTTATACTCCTCTAGGTCCCAAACTTGAATCTGGTATCCCATTAAAAGCAAGCTGGCTTACAGTCATCACATATAAGTTTTCTTCAACACTGGGCTGAAAATTATTGGAACATGCCCCAGGAGGAGGCAGGAACATGGCGGGAGGAGTAGAGAACAAGAGAATTCAGTGGCATTCCATTACTCACCAAGGAGGGCCCACTGTATATAAAACTCACACACAATGTATAAAAACCTAGGTAAATCTGAAAGTGTGATTCTAAATGAACAAACATTGCACTCTAATATTCCTCCCTCCTTGCCCTTGAGTGAGAATGAATCAGGCAAGGGATTACACAAATAGGAAAGAATGTTGGAGAGTCGAGTTCTTTACAAAGAGGGATAAGCCAGAGTCATTATTAGTGTGAAAGAAAGATTTCCAGGAAGTTCTAGACTTTTTCTTATTACTCAGTTTTTACTCTAGTCTTTCTTTCCCAATGTAGGTTACTTGATTAAACTGGTGTTCTCTCTAATCTAGAACAGTCAAATTTGTTCTCCAGAACAATAACGTTTAAATCATTCTTAAAAATTTCTAATGAACTTATTTTATTTTACAAGCTTACATAGAACCTAGGAAGCAAGACTTGGATGTATTAAATTGGTTGATTGTTGGTGGTAGAAAGACAATTTTACTAATCCATGTTGTTGCCAATATTGGCTGTCTGATTGACTAAGCCCCTTCAGTCATTTTTAGTCCTCATGGAATTAGGTTAATTCTCTCTACTAGTCTAAATGGAAGTTACTGACTTTGAAAGTAGAGAGACAGAGAAGAGAGAGAGAGAGAAAGAGAGAGCATGGAAATCCATAACACATCTGAAAATCAGTATTGAAATCTTCCTCTCAGTGGTCACCTGCTCTTCAGAATTTTTTTTCTTTACATGAAATAACTTTTACCCTGTTTTCAGATCAGAGAAGGGGACAAAGAGGGCTGAAATTGTAAACACAGTAATCTTAACTTATGGCAGATAATATAAATAATACGTGTTTAGCAACAACCACCCTGTGATTAATTGAATTTTGTGCTCTTTGTAAATATTTATTCTATTCCTTCTTTGTCCCTTCCCTTTAGATCACTCCTCCAAATTGTAAAATGTGTAGGATTTGATACTGACAGTATCACAAATTATTTGTTCTTAAACTGTTTTTCAATATGGAGCACCATTTAGCACCATGTTCTATCTTGAGCTTTGGAATGAGACCTGTATTTTCATGAATTGCAACTTAGGAGAATTTTCTTTTTCCTAGAAAGTACTGAATAGAAAGGAAAATCTGGATTTCTTGAATATTGTGCCCACATCAGAGTCTCAGAATCTTTCTGCATCACTCACTGCTTAGACTTTTAGAATCTTGCTACTTAAGACTCCAAATTTATCTTAAAAAAAAAAAAAGACGGGGGTCAGAGAGATAGCATGGAGATAGGGCGTTTGCCTTGCATGCAGAAGGACAGTGGTTTGAATCCCGGCATTCCATATGGTCCTTTGAGTCTGCAAGAAGCGATTTCTGAGCACAGAGCCAGGAGTAACCCCAGAGCGCTGCAGGTGTGACCCAAAGAAAAACAAAACAAAACAAAAGACAGATTGTTCATGATTCAAGATGCAATTTTATTTTTATTTATTTTATATATACAAGATGCAATCTTAAAACATTACCTTTCCTGGAGACCTTACTTCTTTCCTTTCTAGAATAAGTGGGGATGTCTGGAGAAGTAAGGTGGATGTATGCAGCAAAACATGAGAGGAAGAAGTGGATTGGCTAGATGGAATTCTTTCTTTATGTGACTGCGTCTCACAAGCCTTTATGGCTGTTTTTCTTCTACCTTTTTTATCTACCTTTGACCAACTCCTTTCCCACCTTTTCAGCCATAAACCCCCAAAAGCCACGAACATAGTCAAATAATTAAACACACGAGACAAAACTGACTCTGTGTGTGAAATATGTGTCTCTGGTCATGCCATCCCTGTGAGAGCCACCTCCTTATTATGCTCTGAATGATCCAGCTATGCAGACATTCTGCATCCCCAACACAGAAAGCAGAGAGTAGAGACCAAAACTTACAGAGGGTTTTGGGACTGTTGTTTCTTAGAAACTATAAGCAGGGCGGGACAAGTGACCCCATGAGTTCTGGTAGACTTGAAAGGGAGATGAAAAACTTCCTATCTTTGTAGCCATCTGGGACACTTATTCATGAAATAAAATTCGTTACTTGGCCTGTTACTTGGGCTCCAAGATGAGCAATGTGAGAGAATTTTTCTAGGGCTGTAAAAATAGGTATGACCAGGGAAGGGCTATTTTTTTTTTTTTTTTTTTTTTTTTTTTTTTTTTTGGTTTTTGGGTCACACCCGGCAGCGCTCAGGGGTTACTCCTGGCTCCATGCTCAGAAATTGCTCCTGGCAGGCACGGGGGACCATATGGGGCACCGGGATTCGAACCGATGGCCTTTTGCATGAAAGGCAAACGCCTTACCTCCATGCCATCTCCCGGCCCAGGAAGGGCTATTTTTAAACAAATTTCTAAACCTACCAGTTAAATTTAAGAAGGAGAATTTTACATCCTCTGTGTCTCAAAAATTTTATTTATTTATTAATTTAATTTTGGTGGGGGGTCACTCCTGGCTCAGGGGTTACTACTGACTTTACACTCAGAAATTGCCCCTGGCAGGCAGGCGTGGGGGACCATATGGGATGCCGGGATTCGATCCATAGTCCTTATGCTTGCAAGGCAAACGCCCTACTGCTGTGCTATCTCTATGGCCCCTGGGTCTCAAAATTTTAAACAACCACCTAAAATATTACTAAAGGGTTAAGTCCTAAAATGGTAGCTATACATATTGCAACTCTCTAACCTTTATATTTCTTATATGTGATGACATGTATACTGATGAGTATTGAAACTCGCCTACTCTGAGCTTTTGATATTTTTGGCAAGGCCCTTTCTAAGTCTAATAAAATCAGAAATTCTACTTGTTGAGGGTATTGCTATCCCTGCAAAAGTGATGAATGTAATGAACAACCAATATAAAAAGCCTTTGCACTATTTGAATCAACCTATAACTGAATCTATCTAGAGGTTTGTTCAGCATTAATACCGTGTTAATTTCTAGGGCTAGTAATAAAAAGTTCATTAGGGGTTGGAATTAGAGCACAGGAAGTAGAGCACTTACTTGCCTTGCATCCTTTTGACCTGGGTTCAAACCTCCAGCACTACACATTATCCCGTGAGCACTAACAGGGGTCAGACCTGATCACAGAACACAAAACAAGATAAAAAGAAGTGACATGGGGTCCTAGTGAGAAGAGCTGACAATAGCTATTGTGCTCAGAGGCGGACTTAGTTCTCCAGAAGGAAAAAAATCAGACTCTCTCCATCTCTCATTATCTTTATTGTAATCCTGTTCATGTCCCATTTCTTGCCTAGCCATTTTGTCTTCTCCCTCTTCCTCATTTCCCTCTCCCTTCCTTTGTATCAGTTCTCAGTTTTCAACTGCCTGCTTTGCTGCTTTCCTCCCTTAATGCATGTTAGGAATTTGCTAGTTTATTAGTATTGCTAATTAGACTCTTTTCATTTTATTTTTGCCACACAGGACTGTGTTCAGAAGCCATTCCTTGGTCTGCACACAGGAATGACTCTTTTTTTTTCTTTTTTTCTAGTATTTTTTAATTTTAATTATGAGATCAAAGATGGAAAGAAAGAGGACAAGGTAGGGTTACAATGGAAGGACAGTCAGTCATTCATAACATAATTCTCAGAAGAAGTCCCCTTGCTGATATGTTAACTTTGATTTTCGGCCAATGAACATTGAGATAAATAAAACAGAATCCATGTACAATTACTTGAAAAAAACAATTACAATTGTTTTTCAAGACCCCAAATTATAATATTATAAATATTATATAATTATATACATTATAATGCTTCTTAATAGCACACAAGGCTATCTAAAGCCATAAAACTTATGTAACTCCTTAAACATTAGAGGCATACTATTTTTTAAGATTTCCATGTATATGCATATTAGTTTAAGTTAACCTCAAAAATTTAAGTGGATTTTTTTGTAAGGATTAGAGTCAAAGGAGCACAGTAAAAAATGGTGTTAGAGTGGCAATTGTTGTTTGCATAGGCCCACCAAAATATGAGGGGCATGGAAAGAAATAACCTTGACCTAAATACATAGAGACCCTATCCCTGAAGTTTCCTGGCATAAGACCAACTCTAGGTTCCAGGCAAGCTAGATAGTCCAATCCAATACATTGTAGTGCCAAAACTTTTATTTTTATTTTATTTTTTTTCTGATTTAAAAAATTTTTTTTTTAATTTTGAGAACAAAGATGCAAATAAAGAGGACAAGGTAAAGTTACAGTGGAAGGACAATCACCCATAAACAGAATTCACATAAGTCCCCTTGCTGATGTCTTAACATTGAATTTTCAGCCAAAGAATATTGAGAAAAATAAAACAGAACCCATGCATAATTACTTTGTCCCTCAGTCCCCAGATTGTGATACATATTTCCTAGCAGCATATAAAGTGTTCTAAAGCCATAGAACTTTATGTATCTTCTTGAATATTGAAG
>PVKC010044557.1:0-11565 GCA_004027635.1 Crocidura indochinensis | reverse complement strand
TAGCATTGTTTATAGATATAAAAAGAGAAAAATAGCTCTTCACTAATATGTCATTAAATTTTATGTGATTATATAGTTTTATATGATGGCATGTAAATGTTACATGTAATATGTGATATGATATAAACAAACTGATTTAATGCATACATACAATAAGTGATGTAGTTACTTTTAGGGCTTAATACATCCATACTCTATGAACCTAAAATAGTCCTTTTATTTATGCAAAAATTTAAATCACACTGTGTAAACACACTTAGGCTAGGGCAGTGGTTCTCAAATAGTGGGGCACGCCGCCAGGGTGCGAGGCTCCGTAGAAGGGGCCGCGTTTGACCCGGGCAAACACTGCCATAACAAGCTAAGCCCCGTGTTTATGTCTCTGTATGTCTCTGGAGCTGAGAAATGCTGTGTCCTGCTTCCAACCCTCTTTGAAAAGCTATGCATTGCAAAATATGCTCATTGTAGCCAGTAATCCAGACATCACATCTGATTAAAAAATCAGCTCAAATTATTTGATATATTTTTGTTTTGCAAATTAAAGTGTTTTTTTTTAATAAAGATACTATTTACAGTCGCGCGGGGGCACAAAAATGTTTTCTTCCTAGGGGGGCATAACAGAAAATAATTGAGAAGTACTGGGCTAGAGAGATAGTAAAGCAGGTAAGGATCTTGCTGTGCAAGTGCCCACTGCAACTTGGCAGCACATATTATTCTGCTGAGCCATTCCAGAAGGATCACTAAATAAGTTCCAGGAATTAAGTTTTATGTATCTTTGGGTATAGTCAAAACAAACAAGCAAAAAATAAACAAACAAAAATAACCACATTTTAAAAAATCCCTTCTATTTTTTAGTCTTATGAGATATTTCTCCTATCAAGTGTGAGAATTGGAAGAGGAAAATAGAGTATAACATGACCTCAAAAAATGAAAAAGAAACAAAAATCTGTTCTGTCTAGGTATAAGCATTTTTTCCTCAATAGTTCTTAATTGGAGATATTACAAATAAATATTGTTAAACTGTAGAGAGAATATGCAATAGCTACTATTATAATCAAACCCTAGGATTGAACATCCATATGGCCCAGCAATCCTACTCTTGTTTTTTTTTTTTTTGGGTTTTTGGGTCACACCCGGCAGTGCTCAGGGGTTACTCCTGGCTCCATGCTCAGAAATTGCTCCTGCCAGGCACGGGGGACCATATGGGGCACCGGGATTCGAACCGATGACCTTTTGGATGAAAGGTAAACGCCTTACCTCCATGCTATCTCCCGGGCCCCAGCAATCCTACTCTTAGAGGAATATATAGTAGCCCTAAATACAATGCAGAAAAGCCCTCTGCATTCCTATGTTCATGGTAGCACTTATTCACAATAGCCAGAATCTAGAAACAATCCAAGTGCATGAGAACAAATGAATGAATAAAGAAACAATGATATAGCTATAAAGGAAATTCTATGCCTGTGCTAAAAAAATGAAGTCATGAAATTGTCTTATACATGGATGGATATAGAGAGTATTATGCTGAGCAAGTGGGAGAGGAATATATATAGAGTGATGCAACCATTTGTGCAATGCAGAAAAAAAGTTAGTATGATAATAGTCAGCAGAAACTGTAGAGATGGGGGTCGGGCGGTGGCGCTGGAGGTAAGGTGCCTGTCTTGCCTGCGCTAACCTAGGACGGCCCGTGGTTCGATCCTCCGGTTCCCCATATGGTCCCCCGTGCCTGCCAGGAGCGACTTCTGAGCGCATAGCCAGGAGTAACCCCCGAGCGCCACTGGGTTTGGCCCAAAAACAAAAAACAAAAAACAAGCAAATAAAAAAGCAACTGTAGAGATGAATGCCAGGAGAATCATTTCAGAATAGGAAGCTTGCTAAATAGTGGGGGAGTTCAGGTAGGGCAGATAAGGGACCTCTAGGAAAATGATGGTTGGAAATGATCAAAACAAGAACTCAGTGCTGAAAGAAGATAAAGTTGTATGCATGACACCCTTTTGGTTACAAGATTGCAAACCACAGTGTATAAAAAGGAAAAGACAGAGCAAGAAAGAAAAAAATATCTGCCACAGAAGCAGGCCAGTGCCTGAGGACAGTGGGGAGAGTGGGAGGAAAAGTGAAAATATTGATGGCTGGAAATGTGCACTGGTGATGGGGATAGTGCATTATATGACTGAAACACAATCATGAACAACTTTGTAACTATTTTTTTTTTGTATTTTTGGGGTCACACCCGGCAGTGTTCAGGGGCTACTGCTGGCTCTATGCTCAGAAATCGCCCCTGGCAGGCACAGGGGACCATATAAGATGCCGGGATTTGAACCACCGTTCTTCTGCATATAAGGCAAACGCCTTTACCTCCATGCTATCTCTCCAACTCCTAACTTTGTAACAATTAAAAAAACCTGTATTATGAATAACAGCTGTTTAAATAAAGTAATTTTCAAAAATAAAAGAAAAATAATTGTCTACTAGCTAACTATGACATTTAAATATATTATTTATGACTTTTACTTTATAACTTTACATTTTAATATATTTTGAGAATTGAACTTTGTATGTGCATTTCTCACATCTTTCTAATTTATTTAATTCCCATATCTCATTAATAGATATCTAAGCACACATTGAATTATTTTATCAATATTTAATATTCAGTCATATTTTCATCATTCTAGTGTCTGCTCTGTGCATCACTACCTTCTGGATCAAAGTCTTATTTAAGTGTGTCTAATTGTAGCGTTGGTTCCTTGCCTGAAGGAACTCTTAAGGGAGTCTGAAATTTTGATCTCTTATTATTATCTTAGACATGCATTATTTATTGTAAGCACTTAGTTGCTAAGGCAAAGACACTCCTATGTACAGTTGCTTATTGAGAGAACCTTTTTTTATATCATACAAACACGTTGAATGTCTAAGTTTTCACTATTTATGCTCATTCTGTGTCTCCATTTTTTATTTATTTTAGTCTTAATCCAATATTGTTCTGCTCTGCACAACAAAAAATCTCAGTAGGGTTATTTCATATGCATCATTGTTCAATTCACATCCAAGTAGTATAAGAGAGTACAAAACTTCACACAATTGTCCCAAAAGTTTTAAGGTAACATCAGTCTTTTATTCATTTTCTGGGAGGTTCTTGGGAGGTTCTTTAGTAAAGGAGTGCTATTGGATGCATCTATGATGACTGTTTAAATTCTCCAAACATTCAATATAAAATAAAATTCTATAGTAAAAGTTAGTGGTTTGTAAATCTTTAATGACTATTTTAAGGACTTGAACAATAATAGTACAGTGGTAAGATGCTTCTGTGGTTCATCACCAACACAAATTCAATCCCAGGTACACTATATGCTCCCCCAAACCTTTCAGGAGTGATCCCTGAACACAGAGTCAGGAGTAAGTCCTGAGTAGTTAGGTCTGACCTCAAACCAAAACAAAACAAATGTAAATTTTAGAAAACACAATATTCTGGTAATGTATGTTTGAAATTTAACTATTTAGATCTATTATATTAGGTTTTACATAAGTTATAGAGGATAGCATATAGGAATCAGATACTGGAGAGATAGTACAAAGACTATAGTGCTTGACTCACATGCTGCTAACTCTGTTTTAATTCCTTAACACGAGATATGATTTTGTGAATACCTCTAAGAATATTTCTTCAGATAAAAGTCAAGAACCTAACCTAAATCAGTGTTTGTGGTCCAAATGGTCTCTCCTTTTTCAAAAATAAAATGTATTAAAAGGGGCTAGAGAGATAGCATGGAGGTAAGGTGTTTGTCTTGCATGCAGAAAGACAGTGGTTGGAATCCCGGCATTTTATGTGGTCCCCAAGCCTGCCAGGAGTGATTTCTGAGCAGAGAATCAGAAGGAACCCTTGAATGCTGCCAGGTGTGACCCCAAAACAAAAAACAAACAAACAATAATAACCCATTAAAAGTGAATGTGATAACCAGACAAATGCAGAGACTTTAGATATTCAAGTGTTTAGTGAATAGATTTTTTATTATTGATTTCTCCATTAACTAGTTATTGAATGTCTCATAAAACATGGCAGGGAACGTTAAAATATGTTGCCTATTCTCATATAAATGAAATGTTAAAAATAAATATAAAATATATAAAGTGTATACTATACAAGAAAAGGAAAGTCTTCTTTATCTTTTGTGAAGAGTTAGTTTCTAGAAGTATGGAGAAATGTAATACTTTATCAAAGAAAAAATATCAAGATAAGCTTTAATTAATGATGAGGTCATATAGGTATTATATATATATATTGTAGAATCACTTTCTATAAGGAGTACATAAGAAAAGAGTATTTTCATAGCTGTAACTTTTAATATTGTTCCTTATAACACTATGATTGTGTCGTATTATGCCCTCGATGCTATAGTTTTGTAACCTCAAGTAGTCAGCCCACTTTAATAGGGAAAATCTGACATGAAGTCCAAAATCACTTTTATACCATAGGGAAGGTAGGTCAAAATCAGTCTGGAAAGACAAACTGCAAGTCCTCATCATGATGGTTTTTTTCCTCTTCTAGTTATGAATTTTAAATCTTCTCATAAGCATGAATTCATAGAAATTTATATATCTAGATCAACTTAGATTCTGTGCATAGGAATTTATATATCTAGATCAACTTAGATTCTGTAAGTGTATTACAAATTGAAAAACTACCAATTGCTCCTGGAATAGGAAATAGACATTTAGTTGATTTCCAACCATTTTGTATAGAATTTAAAAACTACAGTTTAAGCATTCCTAGGGCCTGGTTGAATTCCATTATCACTGTTTAATTCCAGATCAATTTCCATTCTGAAAAGAGGCCTACAGCTTTATCAGTCACTACAAATTTCTAACTCCTCACACTACCTGGAATTTTTAACCTGCTTTCTGTCTCAAGATTTTTCACAGTGAAATTATGTCATTAACTATCATATTGAAAATGTTTAAGTTGGGTCTGCTTTATTTTACTTAAAATAATTGTTTCTGGCCTAAAAAAAACCAAAAACAAAACAAATCAAAAATACCAGAAGTATACACATTAGAAAAAGATGTAAAATGAGAGATAAAAAGTGTATGTTTGAAGAGAACTATAATTTAAATCTTTGGAATGTATTCAAAGTTACATAATTATTATTTTGAAAAAGATCATAAACATAGAAAGTTACGTATGAACCTTATAAACACGGAAAATAATTTAGTATATAAATAATGCAAATGAACAAACACTACAGAAAAAAAAACCAAATCAAACAAATCAAACTAATTCAGCAAATCAAACTAAAAATTGATGGCTATTCAAGGTGAAAGGAAAATGGAGACATGGGATGGGCAAATAGGAAAATAATGTCAATTGTATGGATGGTACATTTTTTGAAAGAGATCATTGCAAATAATAGAAAGCTGTGTACAGAGAGCCATGTAAAAATATTGGTTTAAAAGTTTAATCATGCTGTAGTTCATAATTTTTAATGAAAAACGTCCATTGCATGTATTAAACTATATTGTATTGAGCACGATTTTCTATAGAACCAGAAATAATAGTGTATTATGTAATTTTATAGATTTTGCTTGAAGGTTTTTATTGGTATATTTGCCCTCAATTCTTGTCTACTGTAAAAGGGAAATTGTGCAAATATAATTTTTACAACATAATTTTTCAATATAACCTTTAGGGAAAGTGTTATACACATTGAATAAGCTCAGAATGAGGTCTACAAATGAACTTGTTTACAAATGAAGGCTTCTAGAAGTACCAAAGGTCAGATTCTTTGGAAATGGTGTAGTGGAAGATCTTGGGCATTGTTCTCTGCCCTCTGTTGGTACCAAGATGTTGATTTCATTATGAGTGATGACTAGTGTTTCTTAAGTCAACCATCAATTTAAGAAAAAGAGTTGGGATTTTAATTAGTACAAACTCCAATGACATTTTGAGTTCTGGTTTACCTTAGATTAATATGTTTTCTAGAACAAGCAGTCCTAAAATTGCTGCAGTTTTTTAAAGTTATTTAAAGATATTTTAAAGCTTCAAAATGCTGATCCTGGCAAATTTATAATTTCTTGTATGTAAAAATAATTTTTGAAGGTTCTGACTCTGCTGTTTCAACTATCATCCGGTTTTCTTGAGAACATGTTTACTAAAAAAGTAGGTATTTTTCTACTTTTATGATAGAGTAGATGATTTTAGTTATTTTTGATATTTTTTAGACTAAGTAAGGTTTACTCTACAAGCTATGTTCTCCCTTGAACAGATATCATACTTGCAAGTGTGATAGGGCCTTGTAATAAATCTGGATGTCTCCTGAAACTTCACCTGACTGCCTGTGGATTATTTCTTCACTGTTACCCTGCTACCTAACAACCGGCTGACTGAAGGGGCTGTAGGCTCTGGGGCCAGCCAAGAGGGCCTCACCATCCATCCACCACAATAGAACTCATTAATTTGCAATTAATGGAACAGAGTAGTAGTACACAGACAGTACTAGATCATGTGCAAGCACATTCCTTGAGTATGGAATAAAAAAAAAAACCTTAATAACAGATGAATGTGTCCCAGAAACCAAAATAAATGAAGAAATAAAATAGGATAAGATAAAATGCCAAAGCATCTTACCCTGGGATCAATAAAAATAGACCCTAGCCCAGGATTGCCCTAGAATTTGTAAAAAAAAAAAAAAAAAAACATCTCCAGTCCCAGAGGGTTAACTTTGACAATTGCGATGGAACAGAACTTCTGGAAACATAATAAGAAACTCTATCCCAGGCTTCATTCTAGGGTTGGTGCAATGATCAAGAACACCATTTATAAAAAAATGATTATAACAACTGTGATGAGATGGAACTTCTAGAATTGTAAAGAAAGACTCTGTCTTGGGCTTCATCCTATGACCTGTGTAATTACCAAGATCTCTAGTTAGGGAGGCCTTATTTTTTTCCTGAGTGGAAAGTTGCCTGGCACCATAAAAAGACCTTGAGGGCATGAACATGATTGTGTACCTAGCCTGTAGTTGGTTTCATGACAGTATGCTTCAAGGGCGGAAAAACCAGGTATCTATTAGGTCAAGGCAATTCCCATTTTAATTTCCCCAATACTGTGCCTTTGCCAAATAATAATAGCAATAATAATAATAATAATAATAATAATAATAATAATAATAATAATAATAATAATAATAATAATAATAATAAGAAGAAGAAGAAGAAGAAGAAGAAGAAGAAGAAGAAGAAGAAGAAGAAGAAGAAGAAGAAGAAGAAAACATTTTTTGCTGCTTTGGGATTTTTGACTAAAATATTTTTTAGTTTTTAGTTTTTTGTTTGTTTTTTGTTGCTTATTTGTTTTTCATAGTTGCTAGTTTTGTTTTTTGTTTGTTCTTTTTTGTTGCTTTGTTGTTATTTGTTTTTGTTTTGGTTTGCTTATTACCTTATTCTTTTTTCCTTTCTTTCTTCTAAAAAGATATTTATAACACCTAGACATACTCCTCCCAGATTTTTGTTTTTGTTTTGTTCTGTTTTATCTTTATTTTTTCTTTTTTATCTTAAACAGAACCACATATCTTGAATCACCTTATTCAGCCTCATAAATTGTAGGGAGGAAATGGATGGGTTCAAGAGCAGACAGACGTACAAACTTCTAGTGCAAATAAAAAATGATCAAACTTGAACACCAAACCCAAAGTCAAAGACAACAGAATCGATACCCAATCTACAAGCTGTAACAAGTGGTAACCAGTTACACTACTGTTGTAGGGGATAAAGGAGGGAGATATGGGATGCATACTGAGGGCTGGAGTGAGGATAACACTGTTGGTGGAATTGCCCCTCATTTATTGTCACTATGTACCTTAAATATCACTGTGAAAGATGTGTAAAGTACTTCGACAACAATAAAAATTTAAAAATTGTTTAAGTATCAAAGTACTAAGTAGTAAAATAGTATAAGTGATAAGTAAGGTACTTGATTTAATTCCAAGCACTGCATAAGTTTTCCTGGCAACTGCCAGTTGTGAATTTTAAAAATAGAGACTTAACTGATCCCCAGCATACTTCCCCACAAATGTCATACTATATTATAAGAAACCTGAAGTAATTTTTAAATAAGTTAAGACCATCATATAAAAATAAATTTAAAAATTAGACATCAATTAGGGAGATGTGGACATTAGCAAACAGTTACCAAAGCACATACATATTTTAAAATACTTTAAAAGTTCATGAATCAATGTTTTATACATAATTTGGTATATGAATTAATATGTGTATCCTCTAAAAGTTGATATTTTTGCTGCTTTTTGTCTTATAGTTAGTTCAGATTGGAATACCTTTTGCAGACAGGGGCTGAATTTTTAAGAAATAATCATTAAGATGCATTTATCAATTAAAACTTCTCAATTGGAAAACAGAGAATTCTGTACTCTTAAAAGGCATTTATAAGAAATTAAAATCATTGGTCTAGAAAAGATTTTTAAAGAAAACCTGGAATACTTGACTGAAAATTACAGAGGCTGAACCAATGTAATTCAGTTTGTTCATGACTATTATTAAATGCTTATGGTAGCAGATCTAATAAACATGTTTGCTGTGCTACAAAAACACCCTACATTTTAAAAAATAATTTATTTATTTAAGCACTGTGGTTACAGAAATGTTCAGAGTTAGCTTCCAGTCAAAGAATATACACCACCCTTCACCACTGCAACTTTCCCGCCACCAATGTCTCCTGTCTCTTTCCCACTCCCTCCCCACTCACTGCCTGTCTCTGAGAAACGCATTCTGCTTCTCTCTCACTCTTTCCTTATCTTGATAGTTGTCAGTGCAGTCAGTACTCTAACTGATCTCACTGGTCTTTGAAGCAAGCTCCATATTATGGCCTGGTCCTGCTGACCCTCGTCTCTATTGTCTCTGAATATTATTACCGTACTGTCTTCTATTTTTCTTATATCCCACAGATGAGTGAGACTATTCTATATCTCTCTTCCTCTCAATCATTTCACTCATCAAAAGTCTCCATATCCATCCATGTATAGGCAAATTTTGAAACTTCATTTTTCCTAATGGCTGCATAATATTCCATTTTGGAAATGTAGCATTGTTTCTTTAGCCACTCATCTGTTGCTGGGCACCTGGATTGTTTCCAGATTTGGGCTATTTCAAATAATGCTGTGATGAACATATAAACAGAAGGAAGTTTTGTATTGTGTCTCTCTATTCCTAGAATATGTCACTATTGCTGGATGATATAGGAGTTCAAGTTTGATTTTTGAGGAACATCCATATTGTTTTCCAGAAAGGCTTGACTAGACCAGCCACTATTCCCATCAGCAGTGAGTGAAAGTTTCTTTCTCCCTGTATCCATGCCAGCACTGGTTGTCCTTGTGATACATTCAAAGTTTTGATTTTTAATAAATCTTTATTTAAACAACTTGATTACATACATAATTGTAGTTGGGTTTCAGTCATATAAAGAACACCCTACTTCACCAATGCAACATTCCCTTCAGCAAAGCCCCCAATCTCCATCCTCCCCCACACTGCCTGTATTCTACACAGATCCTATTTCTCTCACTGATTGACATCGTCACCATAATTGTACTCACCACTCTGTGTGGTGGGCTTCATATCATGGCATTCAAAATTTAAACAGTTCAGTTAAATTTTTTTTACCAGGGGCTGGAGAGATAGCACAGTGGTAGGAAGGGTGTTTGCCTTGCATGTGGCTGACCCAGAACAGGCCTAGGTTTGATTCCCGGCATCCCATATGGTCTTCCAAACCAGGAACAATTTCTTAGCACAGAGCCAGAAGCATCACTCGGTGTGGCCCAAAAATTAAAAAAAAAAGAATTCACCAGATGATTCATCAGGGAGTTGGATACTAAATTTTGAGAATGAAGGTAGAGAAAAAAGATTATATTTCATCTGAGTATATAAAAATATTTTAAGAAAGTATATAAAGATTTATTGATTCCTGAATATTGTCAGCATATTGAATTTGTTCCACTTGCCAAATTTTCTCCAATGCAGTCTCTAAAATTAGCTATAATCTAATAATTCATTTTCTAGGAATTGGACTATTTGGAATTTAGAAAACACTTGAATAAAAAATGTTAGACTTCAATATGTTTTTAGATAAAATGACAAATTCTAAAAATAAAATTGGGGACCAGTGGCACAAGCGGTAAAGCATCTGCCTTGCATGCACTAGGCTAGGACAGACCTTGTTTGATAACCTGGCTTCCCATATGTTCCCCCTAGCCAGGAGTGATTTCTGAATGCATAGCCAGGAATAATCCCTGAGTATCACCGGTGTGTCCCCCCCAAAAGAAAACCAAAAAATAAGGATTTATATGTAGTAATAATAATAAATGCAGAGCGTATGAGCTGCAGAAAAAATTGTCTTTAAAATGTGAATTTTTATTCATTCAAGGGCATGTGCAAAACATTATTTACTGCAGCTCTTAGTATAATAGGATATAAAATCAACCTGGAAGATATTATGCTGAGTGAAATAAAGCAAAAGAAAAAAGACAAGCACGGCATACTCTCATTATCTCTGGAATAGATTATAAATAGACAGGAAAATGTAATGTAATAAAGGGAAGGACATTACCCTTGACTCCAGAATATAGGGTTGGCAACAAAGTCAGAAAGAAATTGAAGAAGGAAGGAAGATGAGAATGGGAAATAGCAGGCATCAGGGGGTCTCTAATATACAGTAATGTGGGGAAATAGTGTGGTGAAATATCCAAACCACAAACTCAACAGCACTCAAAATATAAGATCCAGACTACAGTCACCAAACTTTAATAAGAAGGTCCTCAAGATTACACCTGTGTCTACAACCTTGAAGAGAGGAAGAGAGGAAACCTATGTTCAGTAATAGAGAGGAGCTGACATTGGTGTTGAGACTCATACTAGATGAACATATGTCTAAAACTTAAATATTAATATCTTTGTAAATCACAGTTAATTTATAAAACTTAAAAAAGTTGAAATTAATAAAAAAAACAAAATTTTCCCACTTATTAGGAAAAGTGTGATTTCCAGTTTCAGATACTTTAAAGTAAATTTAATTTTTATTTTAATCATCTTTACAATTTTGTGGATTTCTTTAATATCATTTAATTTAATTTGTTCTTTTCTTTAGAATTCCTACCTGGCAGAGCTATGAGGCTTCTCCTGGCTCTGTCATCAATAGGTACTTCTGGTGGTGCTCAAAGGACCATGTAGTGACTGTGACCAACAGAAACCTGAGAATCAAGCCAAGTTCTCCTGCATTCAAAAGGTGCATTTGCACTTTGATCTAATAGTGCGGTTCATTAATATCAGTTAATTTTTAATAATCAGTATAATTGATATATGACACAAAATAACCTAATATCTACATAAAATATTTTATTCCTACTGTAATAAAATTCTATTCTATGATTATCTATAAATCAATCAAGCATAATAATCATCATGAATGTTATGATTTATATTGCTTTACAGTGGATAAATGATAGAATGTCTATCTAATATATTGAGTATAGTTACCTTCTATCTATATTATATATATATATATAT
>PVKC010044556.1:0-11568 GCA_004027635.1 Crocidura indochinensis | reverse complement strand
CATAGTTGCTCACTCACACTTTCTCATACTCAGGAATGTTGGATGCCAAAACTACACTCCAAAAATGTAGCAATATTAGCTTGGAATTCCTGGACTACGTAGCCACTCCAAATTTAATCAGTCCTGTCATCCCGGTAGGATGACACTGATTGAGGACACTAATGGAGATGTCAACAAGAATTCAAAGCCACCTAATGTTCAGAAACAAAACAGAACAGAAAATCAACTAGCAACAAATCATGTAGCAAGACTTCTGAAAAAAAAAAAAAGAATTTAATGATCTCACTGAAATATACTTTTTTGAAATTATTTTATGACCACTGATCTGTAAACAAGCAATATAAAATATATCATTTTTGTGCCTGCCAGAAGAGTAGGCCTGGGAATGAAAATATGGGAATCTGGGGACAATGGTGGAGGGAATTTTACATTGATGGTGAGATTGGTCTTGGAGCAAATGTATCATGAGCAACTATGTAAGCATGGCCGTTAAACACAATAACATAAAAAATTTAAAAAGAAATAAAAAAGAAATGCATTTCAGACTCAGTTTTAAAAAAAAGAAAATTCAATACTCTCATAATCAGTAATTTAAGGTACTTTCAAATGAATGATTTTAACTCTCTACAATCTTGTCTAAATTTGTGAGTAAACCCATAAAATTACTTGGACATGCTAATTTGTCCAAGATCCCTTTTCCTACAATACCTAGACCAGGGCCATTTTAATGCAAATTTTTATTTACAAAACATGATGTTCCAACAAGATTTGCTTACCAAAAGAACAATCACACATATTAAAGGATGGAGAGAAGTTTTTCCACTTTTATTATTTTTACTACCATTCTGGGAAAAAAGTAAATTATTGAAAATATGTTTTAAAACCAAACTGTTTTTCAAATTAATTAAATCCTTCCATCATGCTATTTGGTCTAATGGGAGAAACATGCTTTTCAAAGCGTTCTTATTTAGTTACCAGATAAAATCAGTTGCCAACTTCAATCAGTTGCCAACTTCAATCAGTTGCCAACTTCAATATAGAGAAGAAAATTACTTATAACAACAGTCTCAAAATAGGATATCTGGGAGATTCTGAGCTAAAAGTTACAGATTGTTTTCATTTTATTGGACACTCTAAATGGAGGCTATAAAAAGTCATATAAAATGTATATCAGGTCAGTTTTCACTAAAAGACTACCACAGGCATTCATATCAAATATATGTGATTTCAAACAAGAGAGAATGAAAATAACAGCAAAGTCTTGTCAATGCATACAACACCTAAGCTGTAATATGTCATAAGCCCATTTCACAAATGAAACAGTCAGAGAGACTAAAATTATAGTCCATATCAAGTATTCAGGTTTTAAAACAGCACTTCCACTACAGAAACCCAAACATCATCATATATATGACTTGGGAAAGAAAGAGGTGAAGAGGTGTCAGTAAATAGATTTTTATGGAAAAACTCCTATTAAGTACTTAAAGCCTATCATACTAATGGAATAAACAAAAAAAGTAAAAAGTAAAATATCTGGGGCCCGGGAGATAGCATGAAGGTAAGGCTTTTGCCTTTCATGCAAAAGGTCATTGGTTCGAATCCCGGTGCCCCATATGGTCCCCCGTGCCTGCCAGGAGCAATTTCTGAGCATGGAGCCAGGAGTAACCCCTGAGCACTGCCGGGTGTGACCCAAAAACCATAAAAAAAAAAAAAGTAAAATATCTGTTTAGACATTTAAACATTCTATGGCTTCTTAAGAGGGAAATCCCCTTTGAGGAAAAATTTATCATTCAATTGCAATCACTATTATTAAATTGATTAATAAAAAAGAGAGAGAGGGGCCGGAGAGATAGCACAGTGGTAAGGCATTTGCCTTGCATGCTGAAGGTCGCTGGTTCGAATCCTGGCATCCTATATGGTCCCCCGAGCCTGCCAAGGGCGATTTCTGAGCGTAGAGCCAGGAATAACCCCTGAGCATTGCCGGGTGTGACCAAAAAATCAAAAAAATAAAAAATAAAAAAAGAGAGAGAAAAAAATAATTTATGTAAAATAGTACAAGATGGAGGGGCCAGAGTGATGGTAGAGTGGTAGGTCATTTGCCTTGCACGCGGCTGACCCAAGATCTACCACAGTTTGATCCGCCAGCATCCCATATGGTCCCCCAAGCCAGGAGTGATTTCTGAGCATATAGCCAGGAGTAATCCCTGAGTGTAACCAAGCATGGCCCCACCCCCCAAAAAAATCCTAAAAATTCAAAAAAATAGTACAGGATGGAGTAATGGAAATGAGCATAGGCAAATTTAATCTTGTGAGTCTAACTCAAGAAAATTCACACCTTTATGTCTATTCCCTCCTATATATTTTTCAAGTTTCATCAAAATTATATTATCCACTATATATATATTTATAAAAGAGAGAATCAACACACATATTCACCTGCTCTTTCATATTGTTTATTGAGAATCTCAGAACAATGAAACTCCAAAATTCTTTGCATTTTCAAAGTTTATTTAGTACATTGCCCTGTTCCAGAGTAACCACTAAAAAAACCTGGTCTCCACAACAAAATAAAACATAAAATTGTAGCACTCTTTCTGGGCCATTCAGGCAATATCCTGCTGTGTTCCTGGTAACTCAAGTCAAAAGTAAACAAAGAGGCCAGCGGACGGATCTGAGGTTAAAACCTTTGCCTTACATGTGGTCAACCCTGGTTCCATTCTGCACACTGAATGGTTCCCCAATGCACTATCAAGAGGGTCTGAGACCACCACAAAACTGAGAGCAATCCCTGAATTCAGTCAGATGTGACCTAGTTCCCAACCCCCATTAAACATCAAGTACTTTCTGCCTATATCACTTTGTTAGTAAACTTTCTTATTCTGTAAGTGGGCACTCTAGAACAAGAAAATAAACCCTACAAGAATATCAATAAATAAACTGTAGTTCTTTAAATACTTTTTGGTCAGCGTTCCTAAAGGAACAGAGAATCTTTGAGAGACTGAGCAGAACCCTAGGTTCACCCACCATCTGTTTATCAGGAGTCGAATCTATTTATGTTCTTTTCATCTGCCACCTGAACTTAGATTGAAAATAAATTAAACATACAAGATATTTTACCTTCTTTATTTTTTTCATTTATTCAGAGTGGGAACTTCTCAAGCAAGACTCCAGGGGATGTTTCCAGCCATACTTGTTGAACCAAGCTAAGCAGTTCAATGCCAGGGACTTCCAGGATCAGCCAGTAGTGCTTGGGGACCTCTAGGACCACATTCAGTGGTGGTCTGTAGACACAAACTTGTAGCATCAAGTCAAGTTCGAATGCCCCAGACCATTGAATTATCTCCCTGGCCCTTAAATCAAGTTTTTAACTTTCAGTGTTTGGTTTTACTAAATACCATAAATGATCACAAAATTTGGAACTTAATCACTCAAGTTAATTCCCAAATTAATTGCCCAAATGTGTCATTCTATCTTAATTACTTTTGTTGTCCCATTGAGCACAGCTCAGCAGATTATCTAGAATCTTCCACACTGGCAACTCTAAGTTTCTAGTTTTCCTAATAAAGATAAACCAAGAGTGAAGCTGTATAGACAGCCTGAAGTCATCCAGGTTACACATGGTATACACGGTATACACACACACACACACACACACACACACACACACACACACACACATGTACAATCACTTGTCTTGAGGTTCTCTGAAAAACCTGCCTGGGCTGTTGTGACTTAGACAGTCTAGTCCCCTCCAGAGGAAGAGGACTAGACCCCTCAGCCCCTGCTTCATACCATAACTCATTGACCAGAAGAAGCCATCTACTAATTGACCCACCAAAGACAAACACTTCTATAGGTCCATCATAGTCAACTCTCAGAAGACTTAGAAACTCGGGAACTTTGGAAACCTAGACTGAGCTAGAGAGACAAAGAGACATGAAGAAGGCCTCAGAGTCCCCTGAAGACCAGAATTAGCCAGATCCTTTAGTGAGTGAAGGACTTCAGGAACAGATAAAATCAGAGACAGGGAAAAGAGAGATTAGAAATTAACATGAAAGCGGAGTCTGGCGAGAGCAGCAATCAATTGAGTTCATATTGCTCTTCAATTACTTTTCCCACCAGGTATTTGAGGAAATCTTTGTTCCTGGCTGCAAAGAATGTATAAATGAAACACTCACCTCCCCTATTACAGGCGTGAGTTTTTATAGCAGGAGGCACAAAAACCATCAGTTCCCTTTTCAATGTACAGATCCAAGTATTTGAAAAGAGATACTTTATGTGACTGTTCTCAATATCTATTTCTTCTGTCATTTACTCAGTCCTAAAGCTTCCTGGCTGAAGCTTTTAAGGATAAAGATAGTCTCTTTCTTGGGGGAAAAAAAAGAAAAGGATCATCTTCTTTTGGACAACAAGGTCGGACAAAAAACATGTTTGTGAAAAAGACCAACAAATTCGATTCAACCTTACCTTTCATCGATAGAAAACCTTTAAAACTAGCTTTCTGAAATTGCATGCCTCTTCTTTTATCAAACTAGATTTTTATCAAGTCACAAACATCCTGAGTGAGGAAACAATTATTGAAAAGAAAATCTATTAGGAGAATAAGTAGGAGTGATAAAGGAAATAACTTTTGAAGAAAACAGTGGTTTAAAGGGGGAAGCTATTCACTGCCAAACCAAGAAAAGAGTTCTCTGATTCTTCTTACTCCCCACCACACTGCCCCTCTGTCCTCTTCAGACACGAGCCCTAATCACTCCACTGTAAACCAGACATTTCTCTCTGGAAAGCAAGATTTCCACTAGAAGTGAGAGCAGAGCAGTTCTTCTGGCAGCCCATGTTCCCAGACAACTAAGGGTCTCTTCTGATGGGAGCAAGAGATACAGACCTTTTTCCTAAGGTCAAGGAACCAGAGGTAGACAAAAAGGGTTTTCCTTATAGCACTAAATTTAAGACCCTCAGTCACCAAGTTTGTGCAGAGACCAAAATCATACCATCACTGAAATGCTCTATTCCAGAACATTCTGCATCTGTTCCTAGAAACAGAAGAAAGAGATGTGTAGGAGGGCACAGGACAGTTTGAATTTCTGTGACAAATGGCCAGTAGAAGAGGAACTTGTACTCTCTTGTCAGGATCCAGCCTCCCTCCTCGTTAGTGGTGGACCTGTGCCTATTTGCCTCTGCTTGGCATCACCTTTGCCAATGGCAATGAATTCTCTGGCCCCGCAATGACACTCAGTGCCAATGACTACCATCTTATGTATTCACGTAGGCACTGTAAGACAAAAGCATTTGAAAGGGTTACAAGTTTTAAAAAGAAAAAATGATGAAATATCAGGTTAAGAATACATATATTTATATAACATATATGTATTAGTCAGGTATTATTTTAATCCTATTTTCATTTATATTTTAGGATGCTATGAGTTACAAGCACATTGGACCTTACCTTTAAATTAGCTCCAGGTTTCATTCCCTGTCTCCTTCTCTGTGTCACTATTCAAGCTTTCCTTGGGTTCCACTGGACTATTGTCATCACATCCTGATATATAACTAACACCTCTGGCTTATCTGTTTCTAACCCAGGGAATTTTCTTTCAGTTCTTTCAGTCACCTTTCTCACTGATCATTATCATCTCATCATTGCAGGAGGAAGTTAAGTAAGGCTCACTCACTATGCCCTGACAGTCTGGTCCCCATCCAGCCACAAACGCTGGTTGACCTGTCTCTGTCCCTGACTCTAGTAGCCCATAGTTAGATCCCCCTTCCTGGTTTTCTATGTCAGTTCTAATCGGACCATTTCAAAGGTTTTCTCCCTACAGATCTGCCAGACTGCTCAGCACCACCAACACCCCCCACTTGGCCTCTCCATGATGCAGTAATACAGTACTCCCCTCCAGGAAACCTTCCTCATAAAGCAACTCCTCGATGCCGTCAGGATAAACAGGCACAATCTTAAATAGACTTAGCTGAGAAAAGAGAGGGACACTTTAGCCAAATAATTATATGCCAGGCAACCTGATAACTGACGTTTCACAACTAAAAAATCCTTTTAGCAAACATTTTATAACACTAGCCAAAACAGCCATTTTGGTCTGATTCTGGATTATTGGTAGAGTCCCCACACTTTAAACATCAATTGATTCCACTTGTCATTTCCCTGAGAATGGTTTTATTCCACTATAACATAGGGTGAATATTTTTTTATTTATTTAAAGAAAATGTATCACATGGTTGACATAACTGATCATAATAAATTTGTTTCAGGATGACAGAAAGCAAAGTTATTAAGAAATAGAAAGAGAATAGAGAATTAAAAGATAGAAAAAGAAGAGGAGAGAGTTCCTTAGCAGTATTTTTTGTGAAAATTATTGTATCACTAATAAAGTCATTAATATCAATACCAAAGGTTTAGTATATGACCTTTTTATTTCTTTAGAGATAGGAAATACACTAAAAAAATGTGTGTGAACCAAAAAAAAATGTGTGTGTGGCAGTTGTTGTTTGCTAGGCACAGCAAAATATGGAAGAAATTGGAAAGAAAGATCTTTGGCCTAAAAAAAGGAGATCTTACAGCCAAAGCATTTTGGCATAGACCAACTCAAGACTCCAGACATACTCAGTTGTCCAACCCCCAAGTCATTCTCAGTGGTCACCTCTTCAGCCTCACAGTTGTTGCTATCAGGTTTCTAAAGTCATAGACCTTGGTTTCTGTACAGATCCTATGTCAAAGACTGGTTGGTGGGTAGTGTCTTCTGGTTCCATCTCAAGGGGTGAATATTTTTTAATTCTGATATCATGAGGAATGGAAGGAAAGGATAAAGAGGCCCATTTATCTCTAACCATCTCCTTCTACTATAACCTAATGACTTTGACTTACAGTTGCCTTGCTCTCCAGCTGCAGAACAGAACCTAGAAATATCCTTTGGTTCTTGTTTTGTTTTATTTTTCTTTGGGGCCACAACCAGCAATGTTCAGGGGTTACTCCCAGCTCTGAACTTGAATTACTCCTGGCAGGTCTGAGAACCATATAGAATGCAGGGGATCAAATACAGGTTAGCTAACAGGCAAGGCAAACACCCTACACTGTCAATTACTATAGCCCCTTTCATTTGACTCTTTAAGAAGACTAAATTAGGGACTGGAGACATAGCACAGTGGTAGGGCATTTGACTTGCACGTGGATGAACCTGGACAGACCCAGGTTCGAGTCTCGGCATCCTATATGGTCCCCCGAGCCTGCCAAGAGCAATTTCTTAGTGTAGAGCATGGAGTAACCCCTGTGTGCCACCAGATGTGCCCTCCCCCCCAAAAAAAGACTAAATTACTGTCAGAGAGATTGCCTGATGCACAGACTAGCCAGACAGACACATGACTTACCCTGATCCCCAAACCACTACTAGAAGCAAATCCAAAACACATCATTGAGAGTAGACTCAGAATAATACCCACGCCCAAGACAAAGGAAGCAAGATTAATTTCTAGGGAAAAAATGGATTTGTTTATGCCTGGATCTGAGTAAGAAACAAGCATGAGCTGCAATAGGCACAAAGTCTTGTTTTCAGGTGTTAGGGAAAATTTTTAGTGGAATAGCATCTGTAGTGATAATTAAATCACTTGGGACTTTTAATAAGGTATTATTAAAATTTATACCAAAAAATTAAGTTTAAATTAATCAACACTGGAGAGATCATTCAGCAGGTAAGGCATTTTTGCCTGGCACACAGCCAACCCAGTTTTGATCCCCAGTGCTACATATGATCTCCCAAGTTTTGCAAGGAGTGATCCTTGAGTACAAAGTTAGGGGCAAGCCCTGAGTATACTAGGTTTGGCCCAACACCGCCCCCCAATTAAGACTTTTAAAAGAAGTCTAAGTATCTCAAAGAATGGCTTATCATTATAAATAGAATGTCTCAATGCTAGTACATACACTGTTTCTTTAATAATTTTAATAGTACTTATATAATTACTTCTCCTTTACAAAATTAGCACCTTTGACCAAATTAAGTAGTATAATTTACACCTTTCTTCTAAAGCAAATTGAGATCATCCTGTCTCATTTTTAATATCTTGCTAATAGAATTCCAAAAAATAATCTTGATTTCAGAAACTTCTGGTCTGTTCAACAATTACCAGGATGCGATAATGAAGCAGCCCCTGGAGTTCAGAGTGAGACCCATACCTGTCTCTTCCCAGGGAAATCAAGTCTGGGCTTCTTTGCCCTATCATAGATCATCTCTTCTCTTTGGGGGAGGCAGGAGAGGGAATGGGACCATACCTGGTGATGCCCAGGATTTATTTCTGGCTACACTCAAGGATCACTCAAGTGACCATATGTGGTGCCAGAACTTGAACCCAAATCGGGAACATGCAAGGCAAGCATCCTTCCCTCTGTGCTATTCCTCTACCCCCTGCAGTCTAGTTAAAAAAGAAAAAAAAATGAAGAGCAGTGAAAGTTGATCTGAGAGTCTGGGAGAGAATAAGTCCCAGCCTGGCAAGCTCACCGTGCTCCTTATGTTTTTCCCAAACAGGAAATCAAAGGAAGGAGAAGGAAGATAAAGCTGTGAACAAAATTAAGCATAAGGCTTTGAAAGGTTGACTTGGGTCTCACAAAATTATCCAAACCTCCGTGGGAAAATGCATAACCTAGAATGAGAGATAAGGAACTGAAAACTAAGTTATCAGAGAACAATTTTCTCTAAAGGCAGAATAGATGGTGTGATACTGTGAATGCCTGTAACACCCAACTTTTAACCTGGTTGGTTTTCTGTGTCTTTGGTGGGTTTTTGTTTGTTTGTTTTCTGTACTTAGAAAAAAATTAAAAGGAATCACAGTAGATTTCCAAGTTTTCCAAACAACCCGGGACCACACAGTCACATCTCTTGCCCCAGGTGGATTTTCTCTGACATGCTAAGACATTTTAAAGGCATGTTGGCAAAATCTGCTTCCAGGAATATGAGTGGATTATGTGGCCCATCACACTGGGGGGTGGGGTAGAGTGGGGGTGGTGTGCCCTGAAAACAGCAGGATCCCTCATAAGTTCTGAAGCAGAGCTAGCAGCCAGCCCCAAAGTATTATTTATTCAGGCAGAGAAAGAAAGTTCATTTCAGCCATAAATTTAGGTTATGTAACACCAGGCTTGAAGAAAATAAGGTTCTTTTTCTTTTTTTCTGGAGAAAACGTGTTGTGAAATAGTCTAGAAAGAGCCTCCAGTCTCGACAGTCAGTCTTCCTTCTAGAAGTTTCTCGAGCACAGGATCAATAAAGTCCTGAGTAGTACTGGAGAATAAGGAGACAGAGGGCAGCTAGGAACTTAGAGACAACCCCCTGCCTATATAAATGCCAGCCTGTATGTAATACACAAATAAGAAGAATTAGAGAAAGGGTTGCTCATCTCCAGGACTAGTTTTGTTGTTGTTGTTGTTGTTTTTACCAATTTATTCAAATTTTGAGAGATAAGCGGTTGGTCAGAGTAGAAACTAGGAGGGAGCATTCAATTAGAGGAAAAGTCACAAGGTAAGCTTAAGTGAGGCCTCTGCCATGCAAGGGCTACATGGGAAGAAGCAGAAAGAGCATAAGTGAAAGGTAGGAACAAAGATTTGCAGACTGAGTAGGAACAGACTCACTGTCTTGGACATTGGGAGTGCTCTAGACAGGCAAGTCAGGTAAGGAGGTGAGTTAAGGAGTCAAAGAAGCAACAAGGTGCTGCAGACATAGCAAGCCCACCTCTAGGGACAGGGCATCAAGTCAAAACTTGCTCAAGGAGAAGTAAAGCCAATCCACCCACTTGGACAGGATTTTAGAGACGCTCTAGAATTCCAGGTTACTTATTCAACCAATAATCATTTATTGAACATCTACAATGAACCAGGTATTGTTCTAGATGGAGGGCACAGAGCAATAAATAAAATAGAAAAGCATTAGACCAATAATGTGACTCTGCTGCAAAGTACCTGCTTCGCATGCTTGAAACCTGGTTTGATTCTGGGAAATGCAGAAAAGTAAAACAAAAACAAAACCATGAACTAAAATAGACCCCCCCCAAAAAAATAAAGCCTAAATTTCCTGATTTAACAGAACATATATTTTATTTGGAGAGGAGGACACAAACAAAAGATAAAATTCAGAAAATTTTAAATTAATTTAGATACTAAGGTAAGCAGTAAGAAAGGAATGGAATATGGAAGATAAATGCAAGGGTTGAACTTTGAAAGTGGGTGAATAGACATGGTGAGTAGAGTAGATGGTACTGACAGATTCCTGAAAATGATGAGCAGATAAGGGACTATCTGGAGGAAGACATTCAAGAGCAGAGTGCCACATTGGGCAGGAGTGATAGCACAACAGTAGGGCATTTGCTTTACTTTTGGCTGACCCTGGACAGACCTGAGTTCAATCCCTGGCATCCTATATGGTCCCCAGAGCCAGGAGCGATTTCTGATTGCATAGCCAGGAATAACCCCTTAGCATCACCAGGTGTGAACCAAAACAAAAACAAACAACAACAACAAAAAAAAAACAAGAGTGTCCCAGACCATTATATTTAGATGTAAAGATGGTAATGATCTTAACTGGCGTGCAACATGTGTTGACCTTATAATGACTCTGATCAATTGAAAGGTGAAAAAGTTAAGAAAGAGTGGCTTAAGAAAATCAAAAGTTGGGGCCAGAGGAGCAGTTAAGCAAGTAAGGCACTTACCTGGCATATGACAGACCTGAATTTGATCTCTGGCATCCCATATGGTACCCTCAAAGACTACTGAAGTAATTCCTGAGTGCAGAGCCAAGAGCTCAAGAACTGTGAGCATCACTGAGTGTAACCCCAAAACTAAACAAAAACATCAAAAGTAAACCTTTTTTTTTACAAAGACATGGTAAAGTATACAAATGAAAGGCAAGGACACATATGCTTGGTTGTGTTAAAAAGCCCTTATCAAGTTAAAACTACAAGCATACTATACCTTGAAAACGGGGTAGAAACTTAGATATTGAATTTGGCCAATTTGAGATGTGTCTGGAATCTATGCCTAACTCTTTCTCCAGGTTTTGGAGAAAGTCCCCAGGCACTTTGGTCAGAAAAATAACTCTCACCTCCCCAGAACAGATTCTGCCAAGAACTCTAGATTCCAACCCACATACCACCACCCACCCACATGCCAGGCTTCAGAGCCCTGCCAATTCTTCATGTCCTTTCCCCCCTTTTAGCTACTGGTTGGATTATATACTTCTATTTTTGCAATATAGACATTCCCCACCACCACCAGCAGCGCCGCCAACCCAGTAAAATCATTGAGTCATAAGTGAAATGTCTCTACTCAGGTGGAAACCAGAACTATTGAGATCTGAATCACAAACTGCGAAGGTGCACCTGGGAAATAGAATGGGAGAGAGACTGAACTGGCTGCTACAAGGGCCAATGGAGAAAAGACAGAAGAGATGACAGTACTCCTGGACTGTGCAGGACCTGGAAAGTCATTCAGGCAGGGGTTGGTTTGTGCTGAGGCTGTGCTAGAAGATCACAGGGATGCTTCATGATCTTACTCATGTTTTCAAAGCTTTTTGTCACTGATTA